>PVIY010016993.1:0-44288 GCA_004026745.1 Myrmecophaga tridactyla
ATAATTTTAAGTAACTCTACTTTTTACATAATCCAATGTGTGCTGTATTTTTTTCCTCAAAAATGATTCCATTTGAATCAGATATTACATACATGCAATAACCCCCAAATAAATAATAAACTAATGTTTTAAAATGTGTAATTTTTTAGCTCATCTTTTTTCACTTGATGCTTAATGATTTCTATTCCATTGAATAAATACTTTTCCTATGCAGCTGTATAAAAATATGGATGGAATTACAATTCAAATTTGAATATACTTCTCTATTTTAAAGGTAAAGCTAATCAATTCTGAAAAAAAATCATTTTAGAGTTTCCCAAATATTATGCATTAATCTACTCAAATTAGCTCCTTCCTGTCTGCCTATGATATCATAGAGTCTACTGATTATATTTAATTAATTAAAAATTCTTTGTTCATTCTCTACATAATCATTTCTATAAACATTTCCTAATTTACATTCAGAAGATGAGAGATGAATATGATTTTCATATAATGATGACCTGTATTCAATTGTGGAAGAAATGATGAAATTCATTCCTCATTGATTTTTCAAATATGTTGTTGCAGTAGGGATTATTTCAGAAGAGGGCTGTTTTCAAGGGAATATCAGGAGGACTGAAATCACACTTTGCTACTCAAACAGATTGAGTAGCTGTATTCAACTGAGATTGCACAGCCGTATAAAAATAAAATCAGGATAATAACATACACCACACTGGGTTAGTTAAATAAGAAATTAATGTGGGACTCTTTTGTACACAGTAACCTATTGAGCATCCACAGTAACATTTTGTAATATTTAAATCATTAGCAAATATGAGGTATTTTTTAACTGGCCTAGGAAAGTCCGTAAAAACCCAATAAGTATAAAGTAACCAGCACAATACATAAAACATTGAAAGCTCTTGTGTCAGACTGTAAATGCCCTGCCAGTCTAATCCTCAGAACCTGTGGCTATGCCCCCTTACATGGCAAAAGGAACTTTAAAGAGTTCTGTAAATAAAGATCCTGAACTGGGGAGATTATCCTGGATGATCTGGGTAGACTTGGAATAATCACAAGGGCCTTTATCAGTGGGAGGCAGGGGATCTGAGTGAGTAGTATGAGGTGGTTGAAAAACAGGAGTTTGGGACAATGTGAGGAAGGCTTCATGAGCCAAGGAATGCAGGTGGCCTCCAGCAGCTGAAAAAGATAAGGAAATGGATTTTAGTAAGAAGCTCTGGAAAGAACCAACCCTTAGTTTCAGTTCAGTGGGACCAATTTTGAACTTGGACTTCCAGAGCAATCAGATAATCCATATATGTTGTTTTTAAGCCAGTAAATTTGTGGTATTCTTAAAATAGCTGCAACAGAAAATTAATACAGTACTTTATAAGTATCCTCTCAGTACAATGAGGGAGAACTAGACTTCAGACAACAACACACATGCAAACATACCTACACACACACATACACACACACACACACACACACACACACACACACACAAAGTTATTTGGGTGTTTCTTACTTTTCTCTAGCTCAGTAATTGGCAAAATATTGCCCACAGGCCAAATCTGGTCCACTACCTGTTTTGTGTGGGCTATAAACTAAGAATGATTTTGACAAATGAACATTTGTGCTTGATTTGGCTATAGGGAACCATTAACATAAACCCTAATTATATGAAATAGTGTCTCATCCAAAAAGGAATCCATTCTTCTAATTAGTAGAACTGTTTTGTAAAAAAACAGTATTTAATTGTTATTATTATATTTTGAATTTCCTCAGTAGAAACATTGTGGATCTATTTTCTCTATTGCTATATAGACATCCACAGAACAGCATCAGTTCTGCTTTTTGACCTTTAAAGCCTCATGGCTCTCTGCAAAATGGTTTGTTGGCCTCTCCTCAGTTATCAATGGATCCACATTAAGACATCGTGCTCTAAAGCCATTTATACAAAATATTTTTACTCATTCCTTACCTCAACGTGTCCTATGTGCAATTCCTAAAGGTGTACCAATGGGTGAATTAAACAAATACCAACCAATATGCTTAAAAAGTATTGTAAAGAAAAATCTCAGGAAAAGTTCTGAGATTTATGAAATTATCCTTCTGTAAAGATTTCCTTCAGGGTGTTTGTAGATAATAAAGGTCCTTAAGTAATAAATCATGGGTTTAAATTCGGCAGCAAAGCTAGTGAAGTAAGCAATTTTGAACACACATGAATTTAAACATAATTCTTTTCTTTATAGTATATAACTAAAGCTGTATATTTCAGGGATCACTTTCAATCAAAAGGCCCCTATTTTCAGACTTCTGGTAAAAGATGAAAGATGTCTTAAACCGTCCATCATTTTAAATGCCTTTTTAATGCTTTCTAATAAGATAACCCTCAGATTAGCTATATAAAGGGTAATGATGTCTGAGGAAGGAATTTTTTTTTAATATTTTTATTGTAAACAACAAATAAACATACAAACATTTATGACATGTGTGGTGGTTAGATTCAGTTGTCAACTTGGCCAGGTGAAGGCACCTAGTTCTGTTGCTGTGGACATGAGTCAGTGGTACGTGAACCTCATCTGTTGCTAATTACATCTGCAGTCGGCTGGGAGGCATGCCTGCTGTAATGAATGACGTTTGAGTTAATTGGCTGGTGCTTAAATGAGAGAGCGCAACGTAGCACAGCCCAAGTAGCTCAGCATACCTCATCTCAGCACTCGCAGCTCAGCCCAGGCCTTTGGAGGTACAGAAAGATATCACCCCGGGGAAAGCTGTTGGAGCCCAGAGGCCTGGAGAGAAGGCCAGCAGAGATCACCCTGTGCCTTCCCACGTGAGAAGGAACCTCAGTTGAAAGTTAGCTGCCTTTCCTCTGAAGAACTAACGAAATAAATCCCCTTTTATTAAAAGCCAATCCGTCTCTGGTGTGTTGCATTCCGGCAGCTGGCAAACTAGAACAGCATGGTTACAATCAATGGTTCACACCATCATCGCATAGCTGTGTATTCATTACCATGGTCATTTTTTTTTGAACATTTTCATCTCTCCAGCAAAAGAAAGTAAAAAGAAAACACTCATGCATGACATAGACTGTACCTCTCTATTTCATTGACCGCCAGTATTTCAATCTACTCAATTTATTTTAACCTTTTTTCCCCCTAATATTTGTCTATTTCTTATCCATATTTTTTATTCATCTGTCCATACCATAGATAAAAGGAGCATCAGACACAAGGTTTTCACAATCACATGGTCATGTTGCGAAAGCTCTATCATTATACAATCATCTTCAAGAAGCATGTCTACTGGAACACAGCTCTACAGTTTCAGGTATTTGCTTCTAGCCTCTCCATTACACCTTAATGCGTAAGAATAACCTTCAGAATTACCTCTCGACTGTTTGAAATCTCTCAGCCACTGATACTTTATTTTGTCTCATTTCTCTTTTCCCTTACTTGGTCAGGAAAGTTTTCTCAGTCTCTTGATGCTGAATCTGAGCTCATTCTAGGATTTCTGTGCCATGCTGCCAGGGAGGTTTACAATCCTGGGAGTCATGACCTACCTAGAGGGGGGAGGGCAGTGAGTTTGCTTGCCATGTTGACTGAGAGAGAGGCCACATCTGAGAAACAAAAGAGGTTCTCTGGGGGTGACTCAGGTATAATTTTAAGTAGGCTTAACCTATCCTTTGTTGGGATAAATTTCATAGGGGCAAACCCCAAGATTGAGGGCTCAGACTCCTATTGATTTGGTTGTCCCCACTGCTTGCGAGAATATCAGGAATTCTTGAGGAAGGAATTTTTGAGGAAAAAAAGAAGGGCTTTTGAAATGGAACCATTTTCTTTTGTTGTTAAATTAATATTTATTTACAAATACTCTATCCACATTAAAAATATTCTATGTATACACAGAAAAGATTTAGGACTTAATTTTAGGATATTAAATATTGAGTGATCTCCCTGTGTGAGAATCATCCATCTTGTCTGAGTCAAGTTCATGAACTAGTGATATCTGTCAGAAATAGGCTTTCTTTAGGGCTCAGTAATATTGCTTATATACAGTCAACCAGAAAATATAAAACTTAAGTTATATATAGTTAAAAATTGTCTTTGAAGATTTTAGACCATTTGACTACTTTTAAGGAAACTGGACCATTTCCATCACATGGTAAGATTCCATGACAGTGTTATACATATAGGACAAAATCTTGCTGCTTACTCTGCCTTATTCTGGACCAGCACTGTCAACGTGGGGGCCACCTGACACATGTGGCTTTTGAGCAATTGAAATGTGGCTAATCTGAATTGAGATATGCTGTAAATCTAAAATGTGTGCAAGAGTTCATAATTAGCATGAAAAATTAGAATGAAAGTATCTCTTTAATAATTTTATATTGAACACATATATGTGTCTAATATAGGGCAGAACCAAGGCAAGATATTAAGAATAAAAGAATGATGGAGAGAGATGTCTCCAATCCTTGTGGGAGATTATATAGTTCAGGGTGGGAAGGAAGTAGACAACTGAATTTAAAAATATATAATAATAAGCAGCGAATGCCATTATAGGGAAAGCATAGGCAGCTTTTGAACAGAGAAGAAATATGTATTACCTGGAGAGCAGAATTTCAGGGTAGCTTTCAGTTAGGAAACAATACTCTTGAAGCTTAGGCAAGTTGATTGGCTTTTTAGTTTTTAATAGTTAATAGGCACTAAAGGAGAAATTTGGGAGATTGTAAGGGAGAAATTGTAATTTATGACAGGTAGTTCAGGCCAACTTGATGATGCTTGTATCAGAAATAGATTTTTGAAATGTCTTCATATTTTCATCTACAACTTTGGCACCTGGTATCCAATTGCCATCACCATTTATTTACATTATAGAAATTCTGCCATATTTGTAAATACAGGAAGGTCAAATATGCTTTGAGGGCCACTAAAATTCTTGTTGGAGGAAAAGTTATTCATAATATTTTGTCATTAGTCATGTGATTATGTGTGCATGGGTCAGAGCATATGAGTAATATATGTTACTGCAGAAATAAAAAATGTATTTCATGTCCTTAGTATCAAAATAGTGTTCTTAAAAGATATCACGTGAATATAAAATATAATATTTCTTCCAGTTTTTATTTCTAGAAACCTGAATGTCTATTTGTAAGGCTAAATGGCTCATCAATGTCTGTAGATTTATGATTATTATCATCTCTGCTTCTAGACAAAGTGTAGGGGTCTGTAATGTATTTATCTAGAAGAAATAATTGCTAATGGTTTATAAAGAAACCATGTAAATTGTATAAGCAAGAAGAAATATAACAATTCAATAGTTTTGACATGTGGTTTGAAAGATTTAGTTGATAGCAATCATTATACATTAATGTAATCCATATGTTATGTGTTTGTTTCACATTCAATAACTTTTAAAATATATATTTGCATGTGAGGGTGTATTGAAGATTTTATATTTAAAACACAATAGAAATGAAAGGCAATTATAGAATTATTAAAATAGAGTCTAAATTTTTCTACCTTCCACCTCAGGATATAAAGAGGTGGAAGTAGTATACGTTTTACTCTTACAATGAAAAAACCCAGACTAACCTAACCTCAATTTCAGCTTATCAGAAAGCTCAGGCTGCAAAGAAAACAACTGGAAGAAAATCTAAGGAATGACAGTGCCTATAGGGAGTGAGGAGATTCAAACACGTACTCACCTATCATAGACAGGGCTCTACAACAATGAGAAGGCAGCTACTGAATAATTCGCTATGGTCACGTGCAGCTAGCTAAACAGGGCAAAATCCCTGGGGAACAGAGAAATTTGGGGATTCCACATGCTTTTGCAGTTTCTTTCTTCAAAAAACCTATCAGATTTTCACAAAAAAGATCATATAGAGCCCTAATAAAAGTCCATTATGGTACAAACTAGGGATAGGGGAAGTATAGCTATGTAAGGAACAAAAAATTCTACCTTCTGATTCTTTCCCTTTTCACTCTTTCTGTATATACGCTATAGACAAACACATTAATCTATGATAGGAAGGGCAACTGTTGATCTTAGAATATTGGTGAATACTGATTGTAACTAGGAAAGATAAGAGGTGGCAGAAAACTCTATTAGTAGAGGAGGGCAGCAGAGTGGAGAAATCCAGAGGCATGTTGTCTACCTAAAGCTGACCGTTAATAATAAAAAATAATAAATAATTAAGATAAAACAGTAAAATGTTAATTAAAAAATAAAGAAAACTTTTTCACCTCTTTACCACCACCTGCAGGCTAAGAATCTTCAAATAGCAAGACACAGAAGAATACTGATGAGAGATAGACAAGTTGAGGAATAAGTGTTTGCAAAGAGAGCTACTCTGGTAACCTATTCCCACTATAGAGATAAGCACTCTCTCTTGGAATTTTAAAATTGCTTTACAACAACAGATCACAAATATAGCCCAACTTCAAGCTAGGTTAATACAAACTCTTGCACTAAAAGGCCCAGCTAAAGGAAAGGAATGCCAATTTCTATGCATAAGCAATTTACCTCAGTCTCTATGGTCCTACACAACATGTTTGGCTTTCATCCAAGAAAAATATGAGGCATATGAAAAATAGGAAAAACTATAAGCACCCCTCAATGAGATAGAGCAATAAACACAACTTGACACAGCTGTGACACAGATGTTGACATAGCTGACTGGGAATTTAAAATGACTATGGTTAATATGCTAAAGTGTCTTACAGAAAAGATGGATACCATTCACCATCAAATGGCTAATTTCAGCAGAAATATGGAAATTATGAGAAAGAATAAAATGAAAATTCTGGAAATTAAAAATGTAGCAAAGCTGTAGAATGCTTTGATGGGCTCCTTAGTAAAATTGACATGGCTGAGGAAATAATCAATGAACACGGAGATAGGAAAATAGAAATTATTCAACTAAAGCAAAGCAAAAATGGAGCAAATAGACAGCACATCCAAGATATCTGAGATCTGATTCCAACTGGAATTGGAATCTAAGAGTGAGAAGAAAGATTGAAAGAAGCAGAAGATATGTTTGAAAAATGATGATCTAAGATTTTCCAAAAATTATTGACAGAAACAAAAGTACGTATCCAAGAATAACAGAGAATACCAAACAGGGAAATGCCAGGCAAACAAATAGATAGGAACATATAGCCATTATCATAATCAAACTGTTCGGGAAATAAAAGACAAGAGGCAGACATAGAAGACAAGAGACAGAGAAAATAAAATATTACATATAAAAACAAAATGTGAAATTCAGCAGACATTTCAAAGAAACTATGGAATCCAGAAGACAATGTATTTACATTTGTAAATTGCTAAAAGAAAACAAACTACAGAACAAGACAAACAGAAAGAGCGAACCAGAATTCTATTCTCAGTAAAAATATTTGTCAGAAATGATTGAGAAATGCATTCTTTTCCAGAGAAAAACTAAATGCAGAAAATTCATTTTCAACACACTTGTTTTACAAGACATGTTCAAGCTGAAAAAAATATATCAGAAGTTAATACTGTTACAAAGATATGGAAGTTAAAAGAAATTTTATACGGAGCTAAAATTGAATTCTTTTTCCTTATTACTAATTGTTTGACAGTAAAAATATAAACAACGATTCTCTGTTTATAACATGTAAAATTTAAATGTATGACAACAGAAGCACAAAGAAAGGGAAGGAGAATTGGAAATATATGTTTGTTTAGATATTACACTACATGTTAGTCAGTATGTAATGTAATTTTAAGAGAGATTTTGATGATGTAAAATGTATATTGTTAAACCTAGTGCAGCTACAAAAATTAAGAAAAGTATAAATGATAAGTTAAT
Source organism: Myrmecophaga tridactyla (assembly GCA_004026745.1). NCBI lineage: Eukaryota > Metazoa > Chordata > Mammalia > Pilosa > Myrmecophagidae > Myrmecophaga > Myrmecophaga tridactyla. The sequence goes on from PVIY010016993.1 coordinate 7,832, forward strand.
AGAGGAGACAAATAGAATAACAAATTCAATTAAAAAAGAGAATAAAGAAAAGGAGGGAAATAAAGAATAGATGGAACAAGTAGAAAACGGCTATAAAATTATAAATTTGATTCCAACCATATCTATAATCATATTAAATATGAATGGTTTAGACATACCGATTAGAATTTATCATACTGGTTAAAAAGCAAGTCCCAATTGTTTGATGACTATAAGAAACCCACTGTAAATAAAAGGATCTAGTTAGGTTAAAATAAAAGTATGGGGAAAGTATATTACACAGAGAAAACCTGAAACAAATTTTAATATACTTTAATAGACTTCAGAGCAAAGAACATTATCAGTGATAAAAAGGGATATTACATCATTTTGAAAGCTCAATTCTTCTAGGAAGCATGAAAATCCTAAATGTGTATGGAGCTAATGACCAAGAAAATCACACGAGGGAGTGATACTGGATTTTAAAGGAGAGAATACACAAAATTCCTCACTGTTGTTACTGACTTCAACATTCCTGTGTCAGTAATTGATAGATAAAGTAAACAGGAAATCAATATGATATAAATGACCTGAACGAATCTAAAAACAAATTTGACCAAATAAGAATTGATGTAGCACTCCACTGAACAACAGAAAAATGCACATTCTTTTCATGTGCACACTAAATATTTGCCAAGAGAGCCCATGCCCTGGGTCATGAAACAAACCTAAATGTATTTAATAGAAAATAAATCATACAGGTATGTTTCAGGTCGTAACTGAATTAAGTTAGAAATCAGTAGCGGAAAGTTATCTGCAAAATCCCAAATAAATTTAGATATTAAATGACACATTTACAAGTAATTATGGTGTAAGGAGGAATCCTTATAGGAGATTTAAAATAGTACTTGAAATAAATTGAAATATATAAAAATGTATGGCATGTCACGAAAGTAATGCTTATAGGGAAAATTATAGCAGAACATATTTCTGTTAGTAAAGAAATATCCAAAATAAATAACAACAGCCTCCACCTTAAGAAACTAGAAAAGCAACATGCTGTATTCAAAGTAAGCAGAAAGAAGGAAATAAAAATGATAATAGATGTGAATAAAAGTCAAATAAAAATTATAGAGCTGACTCAAAAATACGCACAAAAACACTTTTTTTAAAAGATAATTAAACTGATGAGTCTTTAGCCATAATGGCCAAGAAATCAAAAAAGGACCCATTGTTAATATCAAGAAATAAATAAAGGATATCATTCCAGACTGGAGAGACACCAGAAAGTCAGTAAGAATTAGTCCTACAAGTACCTCTCTATATGATAAATTAGATAACTTAGATAAAATGGCACAATTCTTTGAAAGGACACTTGGCAACATGTATTCATCAAGAAATAGATAACCTGAAGTACCCTATGTCCATTATAGAAATTGATTTTATGGTTGATATATTTCCATAAAAGAAAACTCAAGGCTCAAGAGATATTAGTGGTAATTTCCATCAAGTATTTAAGGCAGAAATAATACTAATGCATCAAATCTTTCCAGAAAATACAGGGGGAATAAACACTTTTCAACTAAATTTTATGAGATCATCATTGCTCCAATACCAAAACTATACAAAAGGATTTATAAATAAAGAAAAGTACAGACCTAAATCTTTCTGTACTTATATCCAAAAATCCTTAATAAAATATCAGTAAATCAAATTCAGCAGCACACACACATGCACAAACACACAACACAGGATAATTAATCATGGCCATGAGAGGTTTACCCCAGTATGTAATCCTTTTTCAGCATTGAAACATCAGTATAATTCATGATATCAATAGAATGAAGGAGAAAAATCGTATCATCTTAATAGATGCAAAAAAAACATCCAGAATTCAAACTTTATTTATGGTAAAAATAAATAAACAAAGACCTCTCAGCAAACTTGAAATAGAAGGGAATTTACTGAATCTGACGAAAAGGATAGTTACAGCTAATAATGAACACTAGAGAAAAATAGAATGATTTTCCTCTAAGATCAAAAAAAGGCAAGATAATCTTCTCTCATCACTTCTAATCAAATGGTAATGAAAGTCTTACTTAGGATGATAATTGGAGTAAAAGATACAAAACCCATTCAAATTAGAAAGGAAGAAATACAATTTTATTTATTTCACAGAGAGCAAGGCTGCCTATGTGAATGTCCCAAAGACTCTAGAAAACCCTCAGAAAATAACAATGATTTAGCAAGGTCACAGGATACAAAGTTACTAAACAAAAATCAGTTGTATTTCTATAAGCCAGCAATGAACAATTGAAATTCAATTTTTTTAAAGTACCATTTACATTAGCAACCAAAAAAAAAAAATCAAAGCATAGATACAAATCTAGCAAAATAAATCTAGCATCTGTGTCCTTAAAAGTACAAAATACTGATTATACATCATTAAGATTTCCAATGTGCCAAATTTGATCTATAAATTAAATTCAACTTCAGCTAAAAACCCCAGTTTATTTTACTGAAGATATCAAGAAGCTGATTAGAAAATTTATATAGAAAATCACAGGAACTAGATTAGCTGGAACAATTATAAAAAGAACAAAATTGGATAATTCAGGTTAGCTGATTTTAAGATGACTATAAAACTGTAGTAATCAAGATGGCATTGCATAGGTGAAAGAATAGATACAAATTAATGACATAGATCTTTCAAAAAATAGAACCCATACCTCATACTTTATACAAAATTAACCCAAAGTGAACAAATAAACATATATAAAACATAAAACTATAAATCATCAGAAGAAAACAGTAGAAAATCTGCAAGATTTTGAGCTGTGCAGAGTTTTAAGATAAGCCACTAAAATGCAATCAATAAAATGAGTAAGAAAAAGATAAAGTGGACCTTACCGAAATTAAATGATTTTAGTCTATGAAGGATATGTTAAGAGAATGAAAATGCAAGCTACATGTTTGGTGAAAATATTTGCCAATCATATATTCAATAATGGACTTTTCTCCAGAATATATAATGAACTTCTAAACCATAATAAAATGAAAACAAATGACCAAATTTAAAAAATGGACAAAAGATTTGTATAAACACTTAACTAAAGAAGATATACAGATGACAAATAAGCATATTAAATGATATTCATTGACAGTAAAAGGAAAATCTGATGTTAGACCTCATAGAAATTAAAAACATTTGCTCTCTGAATGATCATTTGAACAAGATGAAAAGCCAAACTGGGAGAATATCTTTGCAAACAATGTATCCTACAAAATTTTAATATCTAGATTATATTAAGAACACTCAAAACTCAACAGTAAAAATCACACGAAAATGCACAATTAGAAAATAAGCTAAAGACACGAACAGACATTTCCCTGAAGTAAGTTGAAGGGATGACAAATATACACATGTAAAGATGTTCAATATCATTAGTCATTAGATAATGCAAATTAAAACCACAGTGAGATAGCTCTACATACTTACAAGAATGTTTAAAATTTAAAAATATATAGAGAGAGGCAATGCCAGATGCTGGCAAGGCTGCACAGAAACTAGATCACTCAAACATTGCCTATAGGAATGTAAAATGCAAAACAATTTGGCAATTTCTAATAAAACTAACCATGCAATTACCAGATGATCGAGAAATAGCACTACTGGTAATTTCATTCAAAAGGAATGAAAATGTTCATTCAGAAGGCTGAACATACATGTTTACAGCAGTTTTTTCTTGATACCCAAAACTTGAATTCACCTGGATGTCCATCAAAGGATGATATTTGAGCATCTGAGGTACATCTTTTCTATGAGACATTATCCAGCAATAAAAAAGAACAAAATACTGACATACACAACAACTTGGATAAATCTCTAGGGAATTAGGCTAAGTGGAAAAACCAATCTCCAAAGGCCACATTGTGTATGATTGCATTTATACAACAGTTGTGAAATGACAAAATTTTAGAAATAGAGAATAGTTTATTGGTTGTCAACCTTTAGAAATGGATGGAAAGAAAGGAGGGAAGAAGATACTATAAAGGAGAAATGAGGGATCTTTGTGATGATGAAACTGTTCCCTATTTGAACTATAGGCGTGGATACACATACCTACATATGTGATACTATTGAATAAAATTAAATATGCATATGCACACAGATAAGCATGAGTATAACTGGGAAATATGAATAAGATCAGTGGAGTACCTCAGTGGCATTACCCTGGTTGTGATAGTGTACCATAATTTTTCAAGTTGTTATCATTGTGAACAATCAGGTAAAATATATATGTGTTCGTCTGTATTATTTTTTACAACTGCATTTGTATCCACAAAAACTTCAGTTCATAAAAGAATGCTCAACAGCATTAATCATTAGAGAAATGCAAACTAAAATCCCAGTGAATTATCATTACACATTTATCTGAATGGTTAAAATAATAATATTGATTTTTAAAAAATTGGCAAAACTAAGTGCTCATGAGGATGCAGAACAGAAGAACTTTCATGCGTTGTTGGTGAGAATTCAAAATGATTCAGTTACTTTGGAAATCAGCGTGGCAGTTTCTTATAAAAGTTAACACACACCTACATAATGGGCAATTGATCCCATTCTTATTTACATACCAGAATTAATGAAAACTCATGTTCACAAGAAAGATGTATGCATATGCTTATAGAAGGTTTATTTTAATCATCAAAAATTGGAAACAACCAAGATATCCTTCAACACTGGAAAGGAGAAACAAACTCTGACACATCTATACAGGGAAAGTATACATAGCCAGAAAAAGGAATAATCCAGTCTTCCACACAACAAGTGGGTGACTTTTAAATTTTGGTAAGTGAAAGAAGTCAGACATAGAAGGCTACACATTTGATGGTTTCTTTCATATGATGGTCTGTAAAGCAGCACTACAGAGATGAAAAATATCTCAGTTCTTTCCAGGTGTGTGATGAAAGGTTCAGAGCAGAATCTTAGGATGATAGAACTGTTCTGCGTGGAAATCTTGTGGTGAATAAATGAATCTATACACTTTACAAAGCCCATAAAACTGTATGCCATTAAGAGTGAATGTGCCAGTTTGAAGCTATTATATTCCCCAGAAAAACCATGACCTTTAACCCTCATTCAGCATTGCTGAATTCAGCAATTCAGCATTTTAAGATCTCTTTGATTGTTTCCATGGTTATGTGACCCACCTAATTGTGGGTGGTAACTTTTAATTAGATGGTTTCCATGGACATGTGTCTCCATCCATTCAAGGTGGGGTTGCTTAAAGGAATTCTTTAAGAGGGAACCATTTTGGAAAAATCTTTAGCACCAACAGAGCTGAGAAAGCCACACAGTCAGAGATCTTTGGATATACAGAAGGAGAACACCCCTGAGAAATCCTTATGAAACAAGAAGCCAGGAGAGAAAGCTAACAGATGTCCCCATGTTCCTTTCTACCTGACAGAGGTGTTCTAAACCCATCGGCCTTTCTTAAATCAAGGTATCTTTCCCTGGAAGTCTTAGTTTGGACATTTTCATGGCCTTAGAACTGTAAACTTGCCACTCAATAAATTCTCCTTTTAAAAAGCCATTCCGTTTCTGGCCTATTGCATTCTGGCACCCTTAGCAAACTAAAACAGTGAATTTTACTGTATGTAAATTAAAAAATAAACTGAGCCATGAGATGGAGTTCAGTCTGCCATGGATAAACCAAGGGCATTACAAATGAGTTGCATAACCTGACTGGAGAGAATGGAAAAGAAAGTAGCATTTTTAGACAAGTTTGGAAAACAGTATTTTGAGTGGATGTTGCAAAAGCCAAAAGAAAAAAGAAAAAACAATAAAAATAACGCACACAAACAGTATAAATCTATTTCTCACAGAGGCATGCATTTTCAATTCTGAAACTGCTTATTCCATGTACTTGGGTTTCAGGAATAAGTAAATATGTTCTTAAAAAAATGATCTAGTTTTCTCCATATCAGAGAACAGAGTTACAAATAAGGGAAGAGGGGATGGTAGAAGAGAACCTTGGGTGCTGGATTAGAGTTAGAGTATCAATATGTACTCATTTTTAATACATTTTGGGCCCCTGGGTTCCACCTTGGAAATAGACAATAGACATTATTGGAAAAACTAATGATCTTAATAAATTTTCCGATTTATTTAATATTTTTTTTATGAAGTGTTTTCATTACCTAGCTGCTAAGACAAATATAATGCAGTGAGTTGCCTTAACAACAGGAACTGATTGACTCATGGTTTAGAAGGCTTGCTTTCTCTTGGGGTTGGTATCTTCTGGCAGACTAGCAATCTCTGGGGTTCCTTGGCTTATTTGTCATATGGCAGTGCATATGGTGATATATTCTCCTTTCTTTTCCATGTTTCATTGATTTCTAGCTTCCTTCTTCTCCCATGATTTCTCTCTGTGTATCTAATTTCCTTTGTTTATAAGGACTATAGTCATATTGGATTAAGGCCCACCCTCATTTGGTTTGGGTGGAACTTAACCAATAACATCTCCTAAGGTCCTATTTACAAATGGGTTCATACCTACAAGATAAAGGTTTGAGATCTGAACATGCCTTTTGTTGGGGGCATGATGGAATCCTCAATACCAAGTTTATTTAGTTATGATAATTATACTATGATTATATAAAATGTTAGCATAAGGGAAAGTGGTTGAAAGGCATTTGGGAATTTTCCATATTATTTTTGCAACTCCTCCAAAAATCTAAAATTATCTTAAAATAAAAAGTTTTAAAAAATGACCATTGAAAATGATTACAGTTCACTTATTACATTGCATCAGTATGGATCAGTATGGATTTCCTGTCCCTGGAATAGTTGCAAACATCTGCTAATATATATGAATGAGATAATGTGTTTATAGATATCATTAAGCCATAGGATAACCTAGCTGAACAAATCACATCTGAAGTTACTTTCTTTCTTTCTTTGAGGCTTAGAAAGATATAAATAAGATTGCACATCATGGAAAACAATAAAAATTCCCCTCCATCATATTACCAAGTTTAAGTTATTTTTACCAACACTGGATACTGTTGATATTAATTGGACATGTTTGTCTTGACTGCCAGTAATACCAATGACTTTTTTAATGGACACTAGAAGATGCTTTTAGCTTCATGTCTGTATTCTCTCAGGTGAATCTGGAGGTCACTTGCAGCTACACTGAGCAGTTTGCTTACATGCTGCTGGATTTCTTGAAGCACTAATGCCTCTCTTTCTAATGGCTTCCTATCCACAGATGTTAGCTCAGCTTAGACCTGAACTGCCAAGAAGTTAATGTTTCCAGTAGCAGCCATCAGCCAAGGAAGAACAGGAATTCAAGGGCAAACATCTTAATTTCCTTGCCTTTAATGGTCCAATCTGTGGCATGTTTCACACAGACTCTCAAAGGATCTCCAGTGGTACTACTGCTGGGTATTTCCAGCAATAATCTGCTCACTTAATTAATTTATTTTTTAACTTTCCTGCATTCTATATCTTACTTCTGGTTTCTTTTTGTATGCTTCTTGAGATCATCTTTCAAATAAATTATTTACAATGAAATACTTGCCTCAGTGTCAGTGTCAGTTAAGGGGGGAATCTCATTGAAAATAGTAAAAATGGACATTGATGATGAAAGATTGTGTATATGTACTAATTAATATGCATCATGTATGTTTAATAATTGGAGCTTAAGAAAAAGAGAACATACCTGTACGTGTGGGTGTGCTATGTATATTTTATCACTTTGAATTCAGTACTTCTCATTAGGTAATGTTGAACAACTTGCTGCCTTTAGAGTACCTCGTACCTAGCTTCAAAAAAGCAACCCATGCTAAAATTTTACAATGAATAGTTTGCTAATTATATATGTTCAGATACTAACAATTTAATAATGGAAATTTTGCCAATTTTTCTAATTTGTTTTAAATTCAAAGCATAGGATATCTATCTATCTATCTACCCACATACCCATTTTCTTATTCTCAAGATATTCATGTTGAGGAAGGTAATTCTCCATGGACTTGAGCATCCTTTCACATTTTTTCTCATGATGCCAAGAATGCAAGGCCCTTACTATTCTGCACTCAGGCCATTTTTCAGAGGCGGGTTAACAGTGAGCAATCTTGAGAGATGAGGTGACATTTCTCTCTGAATAGAGAGTAGATTTGTACTTGCTATGAAAGTGGTGACTATCCCAAGCCTTTGCAGACTTAAATGTATGCCCACCTGCATCACCCTATGGGCTTTGGGGGTTTGCTGGGCACAGACACGAGCATCATGCTCATGCTGCTGTCAGAGACAAAGTCCTTTGTCTTTGACCCAGAAATCTTGTGCTATCTTGCAGCATAAGTGAAATAGTAACAGATTAACTTATTTACTTATAAGTAGGGTAAAATTCTTAGATTGTGTACAGTTCTTGGCAATCCAATAAAAAATATCAATGCCAATGTGTTTTATCATTAAAATATGACATATGAACAGTGTTGGAGTGAGTAATTTAAATTTCTTCTTTTACTTTAACGTATTTTGGAGATGTTAAAACAATAAACCTATTTTTATAAGACAACAGTGTTTAAAAATTGATCCTGAAAACATTTTTATTTCTTTGAAATTGCTCATTCAACAACACAATATCTTGGCACAACTACCTTAGCTAAAATTAACCTGTAGTCATCCTTTAGTTTACTGATGAATTGTCCTTTCTTCTTGGCAAATTTTCCATTCTCTTTGCTATTTCCTTACTTACTAGTAGGTATATCAGTTGTAATTATACATTCATTCATTAAACTGCAAATGAGAACAGTTTTTTCTTTCTATTTATCTTCTTCTCTTCATCTTTTTCTCTTTCTCCTCCTTTCCTTCCCTCTCCTCTTCTCCTTCTTCTTCTCCTTGATGTTTTATGATTAGAGCCCAATACAGTGCCTCATACATAGTTGGTACTTAAGAAATTTATAATGAGTTAATTAAATGACAAAATTTGGCCTTGGGAGGGTGTGGAGTCCAACCATATCTATTCCAATTGATACCCATGTCTTTTGCTCACCATGGTTTTCTAATTCGTTTAGTCTTTATTATAGTCTTTTCATATTTTGTCGATTGCAATATTTTCTCATGCAGGAAATCCTTAATCTCATTCATTATAATAGTAATTGAATTAACAGGATTTGCAAGCTTCTTCATGATCTTAGTGCCTGTCTAACTTTCTGGCACCACCCCTCTATTCCCATCTTTGTCCACTATGCTCTTGTCACATTCAAATGTGATATGATATTCTACATTCTGTGCCTTTTCTTAGAAGGCCTTGTTCCCACACTTCAGCAGGCTCACTCCTGATCACCTTCAATTTCAGTTTTAGGCTTTTTTCTTCAAGGACCTTTCTCTGAGGTCCTCCAACCATGACTCATATCCCATCACTGAAATATTCCTTCTATAAACTCACATGCTCCTTTAATCCCCTGTGATTACACATTTTATAGCAAAAAACAAATTGCTAAATATCTTTGCATTTACTTGTTGATTTAATTTTCCAAATTATATTTAATATTCCAAATTAATAGAGCAGGAACACTGCATTATTATGGTTGTTATATCTTCTAGAATATACATGGTTTCAGGCAAGTAGCAAATTTTAAATAAAAGGAAGAATTAATGAACACTGTGGTGGGTTGAATTATGTACCTGTGCTGGTTTGAAATGATGTATGTACCCTAGAAAAGCCATGTTTTAATCTTAATCCTATTTTGTAAAGCCAGCTGTTTCTTCTAATCCCTATTCAGCATTGTATGTTTGAAACTGTAATTAGATCATCTCCCTGGAGATGCGATGTAATCGAGAGTGGTTGTTAAACTGGATTAGGTGATGACATGTCTCCACCCATTTGGGTGGGTCTTGATAAGTTTCTGGAGTCCTATAAAAGAGGAAACATTTTGGAGAATGAAGGAGATTCAGAGAGAGCAGAGAATGCTTCAGCACCACGAAGCAGAGAGTCCGTCAGCCAGCGACCTTTGGAGATGAAGACGGAAAATGCCTCTCGGGGAGCTTCATGAAACTGGAAGCCAGGAGAGAAAGCTAGGAGTTGATGCTATGTTTGCCATGTGCCCTTTCAGCTATGAGAGAAACTGTGACTGTGTTTGCCATGTGCCTTTTCACTTAAAAGAGAAATCCTAACCTTCATCAGCCTTCTTGAACCAAGGTGTCTTTCCCTGGATGCCTTTGATTGGACATTTCTATAGACTTGTTTTAGTTGAGACATTTTCTCGACCATAGAACTGTAAACTAGCAACTTATTAAATTTCCCTTTTTAAAAGCCATTTTGTTTCTGGTATACTGCATTCCGGCAACTAGAAAACTAGAACAGTACCCCAGGAAAACATGTTCTTAATCTTAATCCTATTCCTGTGGGTGTGAACCCATTGTAAATAGGACATCTTGAAGATGTTATTTTTGGCTAAAGGGTGGCCAAATGAATCAGGTTGGGCCTTAGTCCAGATTACTGGAATTCTTTATAAGCAGAAGATATAGAGAAAGCCAAAGGAGAAGCCAGAAACTGTAATTTGCTGGAACACAAAAGAGAAAGGAGAAGACATCACCATATGAGGAGAAAGCCAAGGAACCCCAAGGACTGCCAGCCAGTCATAATAGTACCCATCAAGGGAGACAGCAAGGCTTCCAGCCTCTGAAGCCAAGAGAATAATTCCTATTGTTAAACCATCCTATTGTGTGGGATTTGTCATAGCAGCTGGGAAATTATGGCAAATACCTATTGAAGTATTTCAAACTGAAAAGCGTTGAAATAATGTATATTTGGTCTGTTATGTTCCTCAAATCTTATTTGAAATTAAGAACAGGATTCCTACTAAAATTTTCAGTATTGCTCCTAGAGATAAACTGAAAATACATTTTTACCTTATTGAAATATCAGACATTAATGCGCAATGAGCTGTTGGTGAATTTTTCACGTTTTATTAAGTATTTGATATTTTATTGAGTGATTATTATATGTGCAGCATTATTCTAAGTTCTACACACAAATATAAACTAATTTTCCCTATAACAATGGTTGAGGTTGTTCCAATTTGCTACCACCCAGAATGCAATATACCAGAAACAGAATGGCTTTTAAAAAAGAGAATTTCATAAGTTGCTAGTTTACAATTCTAAGGCCGAGAAACTGACCCAACTAAAGCATGTCCATAAAGATGTTCAAATTAAGGCACAAACTAGAGGTTACCTTCACTCAAGAAAGGCCAATGACATTCAGGGTTTGTCTCTCAATTGGAAAGGCACATGGAGAACTTGGTGATATTCACTAGCTTTTTCTCTAGGCTCCTTGTTTGATGAAGCTCCCCCAGGGGTTTTTTCCTTCTTCATCTCCAAAGGTCTCTGGTTTCATGGGCTCTGTCTCTCCTCGTTATCAATCTTTCTCCAAAATGCTTCCTCCTTTGAAGGATTCCAATAACCTAATCTAGACCCACTTGGAATGGATGGAGTCACATCTCCCTCTAATTAAAACCCACAATTGGGTGAGTCACTGCTCCGTGGAGATAATCTTATCAACTCTCCAATCTAAAGTACTGAACAGGAATTAAAAGAAATGTTGCTCCCACAAGATTGGATCAGGATTAAAACATAGCTTTTCTAGGGCACATAATTCTTTCAAACCAGTCTAGAAGTGTTTACTGTTATTATTCCCATTTTAGTGATGGGAAATTGAGACACAGAAAGGTAATGTAAGTTGCACACATAATTAGTAGGTGGCAGAACTGTGATCTGAATTCATTCTACAGTTTTGACTACAAAGCTCCACTGTCTTTTATCTGTACTTCAATAGCTCATTCCATACTCCTGCCACTCTTGTTTACCCACACTGTAAATTCCAGAACCATGCACAGATCCACAGTCATGTTGTGATAGTATTTGTGTGTATGTTGGACAAATTCTCAATATCCTACATATGTAGGGCATCAGAAATGCGACCTTAATATTCTGGATAGAGCTGAGCAGCAAAAAGTAAAGTGGTACTATCACATTCCTTAATTTTTTTATTGTTACTCTCCTATTAAAATATTCAAGTGAAGATTTTAATGTTTTTACCATTCATTAATTTCTAAAGTCCCTATTAACCAGATTATAGTTTAGAAATTTGTTGCTATCCAAGTTTCATCAAAATATTAGTTGTTAGAAATGAGATTCTGGAAGACTGAATTGGCAACTTGGCAAAACAACACTTCAATTAGTCTGGTCGGTTTTGCTTCAAAGATGGTCCTCAGCATACCTGCACTGAAATCTTCAGTAGTGCTTGTTAAACATGAAGGGTCTATCCATATTCTCCCTCTACTTAGAATCAGTGTAAGTAAGACCCACCTATCTGCATTTTAACCTTCCGATCCTTAGTTTATGAATCATCAGTCTGGATTTTAACCTGTCTTCTATTTGATCTTCAACAATGGCATACTGGGACTTAAATGTTACCTTTGCTGACCTGTCTTCAGCAAAGATCTGAGTAAGTGTACCTGCACCTTGTTTTCAAGGAGGTAGTAAATAATTGCTTTCAGATGCTGTTGTTGACTGTAGTATGGTGATATTATTGAGAATGTCATCAATTTTTACTACTTAGCTCCCATTAACTTGGCCCTAAAAGATTAGTGTGTACCACAGAGCTCACGGGAGCTCTTGCTGGGGAGATCTTGCTTCCTCTGAGTCACTTGTTTTGGTGTATGTGTGTGTGCACATTTCTGCCTGCTTTATTTTACTATTTAGCCATCATTTTTGTCTGTCCTTTGGGTTTGCACTATTTTCTTATTATGCAGTATATGTTTCTATAATTCACTTTAAAGTCATTTTGAAATGAAGCAGACTACAGATTAAATGAATATGCAAACAGAATTATGATTGAATAAAATAAGCCTGTAAGTAATTGATCATCAGATACTATCATTGAATTTGTGGGCTTTTAAAGTAAAAATAAATAATTTATTTGCATTTGGAAATGATTCATAGCCACTGGACGATTTCACCGGGAGGAGAATATTAGGTCTAAAGATTTTTAAAAATTTTAGATGTTAAAAAAAGGCAGTTTAATGCACATAGTAATAACCATCCATTAATATTGTTTTGGTTGAGAAAGTCAATTTCAAATTTAATCAGGAATAGAAAAGTGGCCTTTTTGTGAGATCAGCTAGTCTAGTCATCTAAAAGGTCAATGGCATCTGCCCTTTTTGCAAAGCACTTATAAAGATGGTGGTGGGGGGGATGTGTAGCATCTGTGGGCTTACTCTCCTGACCTTTCTATAAACAAGTCATCTTATTAAGATGCATGGAAAGTAAGAGTTTTTATGTCAGCATACAAAGACGGTTTAGAACACTCACAAAAAAAATAAAATGGGGGCATTTTTAAAGTGATTTGAGATGTAATCAAAATGGGATAGAGTCAGAAATATTACTGAATTTACATTTTTAGACATGTCATATTTTTAAAATATCTTCATATTTTATTTCCTTATTATGACATAGAAAATGTTTATCCGGTCACCATATTGTCATGATGCTGGGGGCTTCTTCAGATTACTTGAGTAATTTCAGATAGATCATTGAGTTTTTAGTTTGATATTGGATATAAAGATGGATGATTTAGAAAAGCAAAGTTTATAATTTTGTATTTTTGAAATTTTTTTAGCATATGCCATGAGAAAATGGTAGAGGTCATGTAAATAGCTGGCTTATAGATTTAGAAGCTCAAGAATGATTGGGAAATGTAAAGTTGTTCAAAATCTTTATTGGGTAATGTTAAATATGTATAGGAAACAAACAAACAAGCTGAAAACAGCATATAGAAGCAAAATTTAGATCCTTTCTAAACAATCCAGCAACAGTTTCTAGATTTCTTTTGATATACGATGCCTTTTATATTCTATTGGTTTGAAATATCATTTGTAGTTGAGTAGTTTCCTGACTTTGATTTGTAATCCTGGCTTGACTTTCCTCCAAATTATGTCATCCCAAAGAATAATAGCTTATTTTCACAGATTTTTTTTATTGTGAATACATCTGCATTTATTAAATATTAAGATTTCATGTAGATATTGGCCAAAACCCTATAAAGATCCTTTCAAAGTAACACAAGCTTACCTTTCTTTAAGATTACAAATGTACAGCTTTCAATGAGTACTTAAAATTATTCATTTTATCTATATATCTATAAGAAATACTTAATTATTTTTAGCATTTATGGTACAAAAGTATAAAATGGTTCCACTGAAATATTTCTAAAGGGATACAAAGTGCAATATTCATCCATGAAAGGAACCTTTAAGATAACGTTAAAAATATGGAAACAATTCATTTACTCATTAAATAGCAGAGATTGAATCCATATCATTTTAATCTATGGTATATCTTCCTTCCTTCCTTTATTATATCAATGTTAGTTTTGATAAAGTAATGAATTCTTATTATAGGGGTTTTATTTAAAATGAAATTGATATAAATTCAGAGACAAACATTTTTCAGCATATGCATGACTCAGGTTTCTAAGTTTGTGAGTTTGCGTGTTGGTGGGCTTTTTGCTGACACTTTCATGGAAGAAAGAAGTCATAAATATGTGTTAAGGAGGGGATAGTCTATGGCATGATCAGTATACTGGTTAAGTACTGGCGAGGCACCTCACTGATCAGAAGATAGCTAGATTTCCACACTGATTTAATCTTTGACCTTTTAAAATGGTCTGTGTTTTTATGATTCCATTCTGTGGGTACCTGTTAACTTGGAATTCCATAGAGACTGTAGGTTTCCTTTCACTGGCTTTCAGTTGGCCATCAGTTTGTAGCAATTTTTAGCCACTATAAACCAAAGCTAGATTCAAATTGTTGACCTATAGGTCAAGGGCCCATTACTAATCCATGGAGCAATTCAGTCCCCTAGTTATTATGTGTCATTTAGCAAGCTTGATTCATGTGCAGATCTCTTAGCAACATCAATAGAACTTCTGTGTAGGGATCAAGAGTGAATAATGGCCAAATTTTATTGAAACAAACAATAGGAGAGATAAATTAGTTATGTGATTTTTGAGACATGACATTTCATTGATTGTGAAGGAAGTTGTGTGTATGTGCATAAAAACCAGTGTGGTCATAGCACAAATTATACATGATACAAACAGTTAATTTAGGAGTGTAAAGCATGAGTGAGTTTTCTTACTCTCTGATGCAACCACTGTTTATATGTAAGTGATCAGTGCCACTTTTAATTCTCATTTTCTAGAAAAACATTTTACTGGATTTTTACTGCATATGATTTTTACAGGAATTACATTTGCAGAAAAGCCATTATTTACTCAGGTTAAATAATGCAGTATATATCGATAGCCTAGAGATAATATTTTTGAGCAATAAGCATTTAATAGTCTAATGGATAGCTTTGGGGAAATGCGTTTTATTAGATTAGTTTTGTGTAAGAGGGGGAAAGATGCATAGTTTATTAAAAAGTAGAACTGTAACAGGAGGGATAGAGAATAAATTGATTTATATTCAGGGTCATATTAGAGAGCATCATGAGTGACTCTTCTATTTCCACAGACACATAGCACAGGTGCAGTAACAGAGAAGTAAGATAGATCTAAGATAGATACTTTTAAAGCAAAGTTAGTTAGATGCCAGATAATAAAATAATGGCAATAGTAATGCCTGGGATTTATTAAGGGCTTATTATAAGCTAGGAATTATTCGAAACACTTAGCATGTTTTAAACCATTTGAGTTTCAAAAAGCAAAACAAAACAAAACAAAAAAATTAAGCAATGTTGAAGGCAATTTGTGAACATCAGAGACCAACACTCAGGCCCTGATATGGCACCATTCCCTGAGGTGATCAGCCTGCTACCTGGTGGCAGGTTGATCACATTGGACCATTTCCATTATGGTAGGGTCAGCATTTTCTCCTAAGTGGAATAGACAAATACTCCAGAAATGGGTTTGCCTTCCCTGCACACAATGCTTCTGTCAAAACTACATCATGAACTTACAGAATGCCTAATCCACCTTCTTGGCATTCTACACAACACTGATTCTGATCAAGGAATCTACTTAATGGCAAATGAAATGCAGGAATGGGTACATGCTCATGGAATTTACTGGTCTTATCTTGTTCCCCATCATCCTAAGCAGCTCGGTTGATAGAATAGTGGAATGGCTTTTCAAAGATTCAATTACGATGCAAAGTAGATGGCAATACCTTTCAGGGCTGGGGCAATAGTCTCCAGGAGGCTGTATTCTAGGGTGTCCATTCTAAGGTATTGTTTCTCCCATAACCAGGACTTATGGCCCCAAGAACTCAATGGTGGAAATGGGAGTGACACCATTCATTATTACCCCTAGAGATCCACTAGTAAGTTTTGCTTCCTGTTTCCACACCCTTAAACTCTGCTAGTCTATAGGTCTTAGTTCTAAAAGGAGGAGTGATTTCACCAGGAGATAAAACAATGATTACACTGAACTGGAAGTTAAGACTGCTACCTGGCCACTTTGGGCATCTCAGGAGCTGCTCAGCTTCTAACCAGCAGGCACAGAGGGATTTACTGTCCTGGATGGGGTGATTGATCTTGATTATCAAGGGGAAATAAGGCTGTGACCACATAGTGGAGGTGAAGAAAAATTTGCCTGGAATATAGGAGATACTTTAGGGTATCTCTTAGTATTGCCATGCTCTGTGAGTAAAGTTATTAGAAAACAGCAGCAACCTAATTCAGGCGAGACTACTGAAGGCCCAGAAACTTCAGGAATGAAGGTTTGGGTCTTCCCACCAGTCAAAGAACTATGACCAGCTGAGGTACTAGCTGGGGATAAAGAGAATATGGAATGGATAGTGGGAGAAGGTAGATATATGAGCTATGATCATGTGATCAGTTATAGAAACAACGACTGTAATGATTGTATTTTTCTTCCTTTTGTTATGAATATGTTTGTATATGTAAAGTAAGTATGTTTGTTTTCTTCCCTATCTTAACCCCTTATCATATAACATAAATTGTTTTTAACTTTGTGTCATAGATTTCAAATTATAAATAACAAGCTTAAGGGTGAATATTATCCAAGAATTTGTACCCTCTTCTGATGTAAGTTAGTGAGTTTCTTTTTTTTTATTATTGTTAGGAGAAAATATGACCACTATTATTTTTATTTAGAGATTAGTTATGGTTTAAGGAGATATGTAGGGGTGTCACAGTTGATAAAGGGTGAGCTGTGATGGTTAAGTTCATGTGTCAACTTGACCAGGTTATTGTGCTCAGTAGTTTAGTCAGGCATGCACTGGTGTGATTGTTATTTAATGGACTTAAATCATCAGGTAAACTGATTGCATCTATGGCTGATTACATGTACAATCAACTAAAGAATCTCTCAACAATGAGAGATTACATATATATATATATATATATATATATATATATATATATATACATATCACATTTGATTTATCCATTCATCATTTAATGGGCATTTGGGTTGTGTGTTAGTTTGCAAGCTGCCAGAATGCAATGCACCAGTACCAAAGCGGCTTTATAAAGGAAAATTTAATATATTACATGTTTACAGTTCTAAGGAAGTAAAGGTATTCAACCTAAGGCATCCAGAGAAAGATACCTTAATTCAAGGAAGGCAGATGCATCTGCAACACGTCTGTCAGCTGGGAAGGCACACTGGAAAGGTCCCTTGCTCCTGGGCTCTGTTGCTTTCAGCCTCTGTTCCTGTGGAGGTTCCTCACTTCACTTCTCCAGCGCTGGCTATCATCTCTTGGCTTCTCTTGGCTTTCTCCAGGTTCTGGCTTGATTAACATCTCATAGCAACATCTGCTGGGTTTCAAGCATCTCTGAACATCTGTTTCCACATGTCTGCATTTGTGTCAGCTCTGCTGTGAAGATTCTTTTGGCTCTGAGGTTTCTGTCATTTCTCTAGGCTCTCTTGTTTATCATTTCTATAGGCTTTCTGATTTCTCCAAAATGTTCCCCATTTTAAAAACTCTAGTAATCTAATCAAGACCCACTCGGAATGGGTGGAATCACATCTCCATCTTATCAAAAGTTAATACCCACAATTTGGTGTGTCCCATCTCTGTGGAGATAATCTAATCAAGCTTCCAATCTACAGTACTGAATAGGGATTAAAAGAAACTGCTGCTCCAACAAGACTGGATCAGGACTAATACATGGCTTTTCTGGGGTGGATATTATTTACTTTCTGAACCCCCAGAAAGACATGTTTTTTCCATACACAAAGTACATTCACTTCATTACTAATATCACAAAGCCTTAAAACATTTCAGTAACAATACAAATACAGCGCAACGTTAGTACAGTACAAAATCTCATCAAAGTGTGTTACAGACATGGTCTTTTTAAAGGTAAAATTCTCTGCTGGCTCTGGACCTGTGAAACCAGAACAAGTTATCTACTGCCAATGTACAAAGGAGGGACAGTCAAAGGGTACACATTCCTACTTCCTTAGGGAAAAATTGTAAGGAACACAGGGGTCACTGGACCCATACAGTTTCTAAAGCCTGCAGGGAAGACTCCAATGGATTTCAAAAAATCTGAGCGTCATCCATCCTCAGGGCTTTGGAAAGTAACTGTCGCACCCTTTCCCAGGGCCTCTGCAGTAGCCTTGCTCTCTCCAAATACTGATGTGGAGTTTTCAAACTTGGGGCTGGTTGAGGGGATCACCTATTTCTTGGCTCCACCAACTCTATACATTGGGGCCACATCCTGGCTCTCTACTATTTCTGGGGCATACACTCAACCCCTCCAGAACAATGAGGTGGCAGTCAGGCTGTGCCCAATCCTCTATTTATGTGTTCCACCCTCTCCGAGGCTTCCTGAACTGTTCCCTTCCTGAACAGTGAAGTGGAAAACTCACCCTCTGCTTCTGGGCTAACTCAGCCTTTCCACATGTATGGGTGGGTCTGCTCTCCTGGTCTGAGATTTCCTGGCTCCACACTTTAGCCTCCATGGTTCTGCCTCTAAAAAAAATTTTCCTTCACTTTGTCCCTTTTCTGTTCATTTATTCTAGACTGGTAGTGGTTCAGTTTATACAGATCTCATAACACTTATGTTAGTTAGCTGTGGAATAGGCTGGGATCATGCACATCAGATAAAAGGACTTTCCACAAATACTTCCTTGATAACTCAATCTCCAATCCTGGCTGTTCTGAAATGGCTGACTGCTTCCATGTTTGCATAAATTCTCACATGAGGCTCTATTCACTGGAGTCTCACTTTCTGAAAGCCCAGAATTTTCCAGAACACCAATTTCTGTTTTCTTTGTACCCAAGAGTTCAGTACTCAACATATCTCTTTCCACTTGCATTTTACTATAAGCTTCAAGGAGCAGCCAGACTACATTTTTCCACATTTAGTTTGGAAATTTCCTTTGCTAGATATTCTAGTTTATCACTCTTAAATTCTGCCTTCCATCTACAAAGGATGCCTTCCTTCCAGTTTGCAATAACACATGCATAATTTCTGTCTAAGGACTTATCAGAGGTATCTTAAGAGTCCACATTTCTACCAACACTCTCTTCAAAGTATTCTAGGCCTTCTTTACCAATTGCCTCATCATTCTTCAAATTGGCACAGGTTGTTTCCATCTTTTGGCAATTGTGAATAATGCTCTGTGAACATCAGTGTGTAGATATCTGTTTGAATCCCTTCTTTCAATTTTGTCGGGTATATACCACGTGGAATTGCTGGGTCATATGGTAGTTGTGCTCTCAGCTTCCTGAGGAACTGCCAAACTGTTTTCTACAGTGGCTGCACCATTTTACTTTGCCACCAGCAAAGAAAGAGTGTTCCTATTTCTCCACATTCTCTGCAGAGCTTATTTTCTGTTTTTAATAGCAGCCATTTTAATGGGTATGAAATAGTTTCTCATTATGGTTTTGATTTGCATTTCCCTGATGGCTAATGATGTGGAACATCTTTTCCTGTGTTTTCTGGCCTTTGTGTATCTTCTTTGGAGAGATGTCTGCTTAATTTTTTTTGCTCAGTTTTTAATTGGGTGATTTGTCTTCTTGTTTTTAGGTTGAAAGATTTTTTTAATGTATTCTGTATAATAAGCCTTATTAGATCTGTGATTCCAAAATATTTTCTCCCATCATGTAGGCTCTTGTTTTACTTTCATGATAAAGTCCTATGAGGACCAACATTTTAAATTTTGATGAGGTCCTATTTATCCATTTTTTAATTTCTATTTTGTGTGTGTGTGTTTCAAGTGTAACGTCTAAGAAGTGCTTGCTTAACACAAGATCCTGAGGATGGTTCCCTCAGTTTCTTCTAAGAATTTGATATCTTAGAGCAATCATATTAGAACTAGTGCTTATATTTAGGTCTTTGATCCAATTTCCATTGATTTTGTATGTGGTGTGATGTTGCAGTCTTCCTTTGATTCCTTTTTTGCAAATGGAGATCCAGTTTTCACTACCATTTGTTGAAGAGACTATTCCTTCCCAATCGAGTGGTCTTTGCCCACTTATCAAAAATCACTTGGCCATAAAGGTGAGAGCTGATTTTTCAGCTTTTAATATGATTCCATTGGTCTGAATATCTGTTCTTATGCCAGTATCATGCTGTTTTGATTGCTGTTACTTTGTAATAAGTTTTTAGATTGGAATGCGTGTCTTCCAATTTCATTCTTATTTTTCAAGATGATTCTAGCTATTCAGAGGTCCTTGCCCTTCCATATAAATATGAAGAGTCTTTTTTTTTCCTTTTCTGCAAATAAAGCTGTTATAATTTTTATTTGGATTGCATTGAATCTTTAAATTGCTTTGGGTAAGATTGACATTTTAACAGTAATTTAGTCTTCCAATCCATGAACACAGAGTATTCTTCTATTTATTTAGGTCTTTAAATTTTTTTTTTTTTTTTTTTTTTTTTTTTTTTTTTTTTTTTTTTTTTTTTTTTTTTTGCATACAAGTCCTTTACATCCTTGTTTAGATTTATTCCCAGATATTTTTTTTTCTTTTGGTTGTTACTGTGAATGGAATTTTTTTCTTGAGTTCTTCTTCCAATTGTTTACTGCTGGTATATAGAAGCACTGCTTATTTTGTGCTGTTGATCTTCTACCCTGCCACTTTGTTGAATTCATTTATTAGCTCTAGGAGCCTTGTTCTTGATTATTCAAGATTTTCTGTATATAGGATCGTATCATCTGCAAATAGAGAAAGCTTTACTTCTTCTTTTCTAATTGGATGTTTTCTTTTTCTTCCCTATTATTTTTTTTGGCAATAACTTTCAACAATGTGGTGTATTACATTAATTGATTTTTCTATGTTAACCAAATGTTTTGCTTTGCGAAAGCTGCCATAATGCAATATACCAGAAATGGTTTGGCTTTTACAAAGGTGAGCTACAAGTTAAAATTCTAAAGCTGTGAAAATGTCCACATTAAGGTATCAATAGTAAGATACCTTTTCAGAGGAAAGGCTGTTGGCATCTGGGATTCCACTGTCACCTGGGAAGGCATGTGGTGATGTCTTCTGGCCCTTCAGTCCAAAATGTCTCCGTGGGCATTTTCTTTATTTTCTCTCAGGTCTGAGCTCTCTCCAAAAGTATCTCTACCTTAAAGGACTCCAGCAAACAGATTAAGACCACCTTGAATGGGTGGGGATCTGCATCCACAAGAATGGATTAATAGAACATAGGTTTTTCTGGGATACATAACACATTCAAACCAGGACATCAACCTTGCATACCAGGGATAACTTGATCATGGTATTTAATTATTTTAATGTGCTGTGGATTTGGTTTGCTCATATTTTGTTGAGGAATTTTACATCTAAATTCATGAGTCTGTAATTTACTTTTCTTGTGGTACCTTTATCTAGCTTTGGTATGAGGGTAATTTTGACCATGTACAATGAATTAAAGAGTATCCCCCCTCATCAATTTTTTGGAAGACTCAAGTCTCCTTATAATGTTGGGTAAAATTCACCTGTGAATCCATCTGCTTCTGGGTTTTCCTTTGTTGGTGTTTTGGTTTGTTAAAGCTGCCAGAATGCAATACACAGAAATGGGTTGTCCTTTACA
Source organism: Myrmecophaga tridactyla (assembly GCA_004026745.1). Taxonomy (NCBI): domain Eukaryota; kingdom Metazoa; phylum Chordata; class Mammalia; order Pilosa; family Myrmecophagidae; genus Myrmecophaga; species Myrmecophaga tridactyla. Next base: position 29,904 of record PVIY010016993.1, read on the forward strand.
AAAAGGCCCTATTAGGTTACAAACTTATAGTTTTAAGGCCATGAAAATGCCCAAATTAAGGCATCAAGAAGAAGAGACCTTCAGTCGGGACAGTTGTTAGCATCTGGGGTTCCTCTGTCGCATAGGAAGGCGCATGGTGACATCTGCTGAATCTTTCCTCTCAAATGTCTCTGGGTCTTTCTTCTTTAGTTTCTCTGAGCTCTCTCCAAAATGTCTCTGCCTTTTATCCTCTCATAAAGGACTCCAAGAAGGGGATTATGACCCACCTTGAATGGGCTGGGTTACATTTCCATGGAAACAACCTAAGCAAAATGTCATACCCACAAAAGGTCTGTACCCACTGTGATGGATTAAATAACATAGGCTTTTCTGGGTTACATAACAGATTTAAACAAGGACACTTCACCCTCTGGATCCCCAAAAGACATGTTTTTCCCATATGCAAAATTAATTCATTCCATCACAATATCACAAAAACTTAAATTATTTCAGTAACTATAAATAAGTACAAAGTTTTATCAAAATCAGTTCAGGTGTGGTTTGTCCTAAGGCAAAATTCTCTTCTGGCTGTGGACTTGTGAATCTTAGAGCAAGTTATTTGCTTCCAATATACAAAGATGGGACAGTCCTAGGATAAATGTTTCCATTTCCATAGGAAGAAATTAGAAGGAAAACAGAGGCCAGAAGTCCCAAACAGTTCCAAAAAACTGTGGCGCTATCTCCATTAGATTTCAAAGTCTTAGTCATCTACAGAAAGATGTTTTATCCTCAGGGCTTGAGATGGCCAGTCCTTGTCCAAAGGCTTGTACTGTGGCCCTGTTTTCTCCAAACATTGGGGAGAGGGTTCTAATATAATCAGGCTTTGGGAAGACTGCCATATTCTCAGCCTCACCCTCCTCAAGCATCTGGGTAGTCAGACACTCAGCTATCTCAGGGGCCTAAACTCACCCTTCTCTGAAAAGCGGGCTGGTTGTCAGGCTGTCCCCAATCCCTGGGGAAGGTGTTTCACCTTTTCTGAGGCCTGGGCCAGCCATACTCTCCCCTGAGCAATGGGTGGCCAAGTTCCTCTGAATTCCCCAGACATCGGAGAGCCCTGGTGTGGCAGTGTTCTTCCTCAACAATGGGGTGGAAGACCTGTCTTTCACAAACTCTGGGGCAAACTCAGCCTCTCTAAGTGCTTGGCTGGGTCTGCTCACCTGACCCAAGGTTTCTTGGTTCCAGATTTAGCTTCCATGGTTGTGTCTTTGAAGTTGTTTTTCCTTCAATTTGTCCCTTATAGTCCAGGCTGGTTGTGGTTCTGTTCATACAGATCTCACAAAAAACATGTTGGTTTAGCATTCAGCATACAAGGGTTCTAATCATCAGACAATAGAACTTTCCACAAATCCTTTCTGGATAACCCATTCCCAATCTTTGCTTGTCTTTATATGGCTGATTGATTAAATCCTCACATGGGACTTTATTCTCTGGGGACTTGCCTTCTAGAAACTCAGAATTTTCCAAACCATCAATTTCTAGTGTCTTTGTACCCAAAAGTTCAGTTCTTAGATCATCCCTTTCCTCTTTTACATTATTATAATCTGCAAGGAGAAGCCAGGCTTCATTTCCCACATTTAATTTGGAAATCTCTTCAACTTAATATCCCAGCTCATGGCTTCCAAATTCTCCCTTCCACTCAACACCAATACTCAATCTTGCCAAATACTCTGCCACTTTAAAACAAGGGCCGCCTCCCTTCCAGTTTGTAATGACACATTTATCATTTCTAAGCCCTCATTGGAGCTATCTTTACTATCCATATTTCTAACAACGGTTTCTTCAAAGCAATCCAGGTTTTTCCTATCAAGCTCCTCACACTTCTTCCAGAATATTCCCCTTATCCATTTAAAAAGCCATCCCAACATGTTTGGTATTTGCAAACTCAGCACCCTGCTTTTTTTGTATCAAAATCTGTTTCAGTCTCCTAAAGCTCTCAGAATGTCATTTACCAGAAATGGATTGGCTTTTTCAATAGTGATTTATAAGGTTACAAATTTATAGTTCTAAGGCCATGAAAATGCCTAAATTAAGGCATCAAGAGGAAGAGACTTCTTGCAGGAAGGGCTGCTGGCATCCAGGACCTATACATTTAAACCTATACATTTCCCTCTCAGCACTTCCGTTGCTGCATCCCATATGTTTTGTATTTTGTATTTTCATTTTCATTCGCCTCAGGATATTTCCTAATTTTTCTTATGATTTCTTCTTTTACCCATTAGTTATTTAAGAGTATGTTGTTTAATTTCCATATTATTTGTGAATTTTCCTTTTATCCCAGGTTATTGATTTTTAGCTTTATTCAGTTGTGATTGGAGAAAATACATTGTATGATTTCAATATTTTTGAATTTATTGAGACTTGTTTTGTGACCTACCATATGGTCTAACCTGGAGAATGATGCATATGCAGTCAAGAAGAATGTGTAATGTGTTTCTGTTGGGTGAAGTGTTCTCTATAAGTCTGTTAGGCCTATTTGCTTTACAGAATCATTTAAGTCTTAAATTTCTTCACTGATCTTCTGACTAGATGGTCTGTTCATTATTAAGGATGGTATATAAAATGTACAACAGTTAATTTCTTCCTTCAAATCTGTCAGTATTTGCTGCATATATTTTGGAGCTGTGCTCTTACGTGCATATATATATATATATATATATTCATAATTGTTATATCTTCTTGTTGAATTTATCAGTATATAATGACTATCTTTGTCTGTTATACTTGCTTTTAACTTAAAGTCTATTTTATCTAATATTAGTGTAGCCACTTCAGCTCCCTTTTGGTTCCTTCTTCATAATATATTTTTTCTATCCTTTCATCATCAACCTATGTGTATCTTTGAATTTAAGTTGAGTCTCTTGAAGACAACATATATTAGTGCCATTTTTAAAATCTATTCTGCCAATGTCTGTCTTTTGACTGGAGAGTTTAATTCATTGACCTTTAAATGTCATTACTGATAATACAGGGCTTTCTTCTGTCATTTTACTGTTTGCCTTTGTAATCCGTATACTTTTTTGTCTTTATTTCCGTTAATGGCTGCCTTTTTATTTATTTAATATTTTGTTTTATGCCTTCTCATTTCTGGCTCCACATATGTTTCATCTGTTTTCCTTGTGGTTACCAGAGTATTAAAATTTAACATCCTAAATGTATAAGAATCATATCTGGTTTGGTAGTAAGTTAACTTCCACTGCATACACATATGCTTTTCCTATACCACTTTGTCCCCCACATTTTGTTTTGTTTTTTTGTACTTGTTTCTGCTTATTTCTTTGTAGTTTCTATGTCCAAAAACATAGATCAATCTTTACTTTTATGTCTTTGCATTTTAGCAATTGTAGAAAGTAAGATGTTATATATGAAACAATTGACACTACAGTAATACTTGCATTTATAATTAGTCAAGTGGTTGCCTTTACTGTCAGTCTTTATTTCTTTATGCTGCTTGGAACCAAAGTCTTGTATCCTTTCGTTTCAGTCTGAAGAACTCCTCTTAGCATTGTCTGTTGGACAGGGGAATTCCCTCATGCTTTGTTTATCTGTGACTTAATTTCTCCCTCATTTTAATTTTTCTTCTTCATTTTTGAAAGTCTCACAGGATATAAAATTCATGGCTGGTTCTGTTTCTTTCAGCAGTTTAAGTTTTCAACCCACTGTCTTCTTGCTTCCATGGTGGTTTCTGATGAAAAATTGGCCCTCAATTTAATTAGGAGCCCCTTGCACATAACATATTTTTCTCTTGAAGCTTTTAGAACCCTCTTCTTATCCTGTGCAGTCAATAGTGTGATCAGTATATGATGGGGTGAACTTTTCTTCATGCTTATCCTGTTCGGTGTTCTTTGGGCTTCTTGAATGTGACCAGAGAACACTTTTTTTTGGTTAAGTTGGGATGTTCTCTGTCATTTCTTTGAATACTCCTTTTGCCTATTGTTTCTTCTCCTTCTGGGACTCCCATAATAAGTATATTCTTGTGTTCAATAGTGTCCCAGAGGTGTCTTAGACTATTTTTGGTTTTAATATTTTTTTCCTTTGTGCTCCATGGCCTGACTCATTTCAAATGTCTTGACTTCAAGTTCACTAATTCTTTCCTCTGTCAAACTCTAGTCTGTGTTTGAAACCCTCCTGTACATTTTTTCATTTCAGTATTGTGGTTTTTTAATCCAGTAGTTTTGTTGGTTCTTTTTAAATATTTCTATCTCTTTGTTAAAACTCTCATATTGCTCATTCATTGTTTCTCTGCTATCCTTTAGTTCTCTCTCTATATTTTACTTCATCTCTTTGAGCATTTTTAAGGTCATTTTCTTAAAGACATTGTTCAGTATATCCACATTATCACCTTCTTTGTTTGTGTTTTCTGGGCTTTTATCCTCTTCCTTTGGTTCATTATTTCCTGTTTCTTTATCTTTTACTCTTTTCCTGCACACTGTAGATTTTAATATTTTTAAAACATTAACTCTGAGATTTAATCCCTGAGATGTGTGTCTTTTGATTTTGAAACCTGCTTGTCAGAAGACGGGGATTTTCTTGAGATTCAGCCCTCCTGTCAGGAAGGTCTGCCCATGGTGAAAGCAGTGTGCAAGGATTTCCCTGTCTTTCTGAGTCTTTATCTTGACTTGGACTTTTGCTTGCTAGTTGTTTTGGAGTTCCCCTGTTTCCAAGATTTTAGTTGTCCCCTCTGAGACAGTCCTCATCTCCCAAATATTTGATGATGAACAGACCTTTGCCCAAGCGTTTGCAGTTTCTTAAACTCCATTTGTTGTCTCAAACTCGTTTTTCTTGGAGAACAAATCTTGGAAGGAAGGGTATGCTGGAAAGGACTTTCCCATTTCAGTCTTTCCCAACCAGGGACCACAAATATGGTGTAGACTGACTCCAAAATGCCCTGGGAATGGGATCAGGAAGGGCACCACAAGCTTCTCCAGTGGATCTCCAAAGCTGAGCTTTTCAGGCCTACTCAGCAAATGCACTCTTCAACTAACTAACTGGGGAACAGTTAGCACAGTGTCTTTAAATCTCCACTGCCATGAGCCCTTTCTGGGGAGTGTGGAAAAACTGACTGCTCACAGAGTAAGTTAGCCGCTTTGATTAAAAAAAAATTGCTATTCAAAAACTGTAATCAATGACCAACCACATCTACCCCAGTTCTTTGGGAATAAGATTTTCATGTCCATTTATGTCACCAGCCTGCTAGCTAAGGGTAAGACCCTGTGGTGGCCTGCTGTGAGAGTGGAGGATATCTGCCATGCTGAGAGAGCAATTTATATTTTTTACTGTAATTTATCAGTCTTTTCCTCCTGCTCTTCTCTGGATATTCTATAATGTTTTTTGGCCTCCAGAGTTTCACTACAGTTTTTAAAACAATTTCTGCCTGTTTAATAGTTGTTTTGGTGGAAGGACTGAGTTCTAGAGCTCCCTACTCCTCCATCTTCCCATGATCCTCTGTAACTGAGTTTTAACACATAATTCAGTGTCATCATTTCCCTCAGACCAGTTTACTAATCCTCATTTGTCTATTTTTATTGCTGAATAATAATATAATTTTCTATATTCTGTAAGCTTGAATTCTCAATGTTATCTTCAAATCCTTCTTGTCCTATATCCCCTGCATTTAATCATTCATAAATGTTTTGATACTTTGCATGTCTGTTGCTTCCCTCATTTCCTCCTCTCACCCCTCTAAGCCTGGTCATTGCATTTCTCTGGGAGACTGAAAAAATATTTTTAGGTTTATCGCCCTTCCTGGTTCAATATAAAGCATTTTGAGACTCAATTGTGTTTGTGTACTTCTCTATCAAAAACCTGTGAGAATGATCTTTTGCCTATAGAATAAAGAATTATTCTACAACTTAGACTGAAAATTCAGTTTTCTCTGTTATCTTCTAGGCCCCTCTCACATATGTTTTCTATATAAACTTTTATGTATACTTTCATCAAAATGGATTACAACTTTAAAGCGTGCTATTAGCATTTCAACCAGTCATATTCTTCCCTTATATGAACTGCACTTTAAACCAGTGTTACTCCTCAAAAATCCTTCTATTTTCTTCAATGAAGTGCTCTTTGATCTCGGTGATCATACGTGACTCTTCTTTTCTTTAACCCCCAAATGCTCAGTGTTTATAATTCTCTTATACTGTTATCTACTATTTGTCCTTTATTGAAACCATAAAATGGTAGAAGTTAATTATGTATTGTTAAGTCTTGTCTCTCAAAGTAACCTGGGCAATTTTTAAATTTTCAGATTCTCAGGCTCTACTCAGATCTGCTGAATGAGAATCTCTGGAATTTACAGGTTATATATTCACTGAGGGCTGCATCTTTTCAAAAGGATTGCCTGTCTCTAAATCACACAAAAAGTAGCAGAAACTATGGTGGCTCTTTTCCATTATATTTGACAATTGCTCAGTACCCTTCCTACTTACTCTTTCATTGTAAACTTGGTTCACTGATTTAAACACAGACCGTGATGGGATGGGTAATAAAAGCATACGGTTCATGTTTCCACTAATTCTTTAACTTACTGCATGAACTATCACAGATCATTTAATGGTTTTCCTATTTGAGGAGTGTAGTTAATGAATTGCATTTTATATCTTTGTCCCTGGACATGTGGTGTCCTTAGTAGTAAAAATCTCACTTAGAATCCAGATAGTAAACTGATAATAAGCTTCCTCTTTACACTCTAGGACCAGGCAGAACATTTTTACTCATCGTTATGATTCTATATTTAACTTCTTGTTCACAGACCCCATGGTTATGCTGTTTTCTATGGACAAAGGTGTCCCTTAATCAAATAGATTATAAGGTTCCTACCAAAGCAGTCTTCAAGCTTCTAACTCCTAATTCAGGAAAAGAACATATTAATATACTGTAACTTGATGGGATCCATATCTTTCACCCTTCAGATGCGCTAACACATAGTATGAACCTAATGACGTCTTGAATCAAAACATAGGGCCTAAAATATGTGAATGTTTAAAATTAAACAATATAATGCCTTTTAGGAAAGTCTCCTTCATTTTTTTCTTCTCTTGAAAATTGAAGAGCAGGAAAACTTTATTCTACTTAGAAAAATCCAACAACAGCCTCATGTGCTCTGCTCCCTTTGATAATAACAAAGAGAATATAAGTTGACTTGTGAGGACTTTAGCAATTAAGCAGAGATAAAAACTTGTTTAGTTTAAACTTTCTACAAAAAAAGAAGGCTGTAAGGTAACGACTTTGGTATTGGGGTTGTTTCAACAGAGGTTATTTCAGAGCTATCTTCAGATGTGATTTCCTTTTTAATGCAATTCATTTCGTCCTATAATTTTGAAATATTTTTGATAAAATTTCATAAAAGAAATATAATTGTAGTTGCAGATACCTCAGTTGATTGTATCCACTTTCTAAAAATGAATACATTGCTTTATTTGAAAGCAACAAGAATTGCATCCCAAATCTCATAGAACAAATTGTGTAGTAAATATAGGAAGTTTTAGAAACACTGGGTTTAATTCTGAAGGTTAATAAAAGATGTTCCAGTTAACCATAAAAAAGAACAAAATGAAACAAAATGAATTGATCTAATGGGAAACTAATGGGGAAGATAGAGCAGTAACAGATATTTGCTCCCGTAAATATTGCTCACAGGGTAAGTTAGCCACTTTGAACCTCTTAGCATGCTGTCAGCTGTACTAGGTAATGAGTGCTTGACAAGTTTTAACTTTATTTGCATCTTACACAGTAACGTGGTGTTTTAGTTTCCCAGCTGCTAAACCAAATACTATGCGATTGGTGGGCTTAAACAACAGGAATGTATTGACTCGCAGCAGTGAGGCTAGGCGAACTCTAAAATTGAAGCATCCACCAAGTAATGATTTCTTCCTGAAACCTGTGGTGTTCTGAGCTGGCTGTAAGCTCTCCTTGGTTCTTAGCTTTTCTGGCACATGGCAGTGTCTTTTCCTTTCTCTTCCAGGTTCTGTTGATTTCCAGTTTCTTGCTTCTCCATGACTTCTCTCTCTGTGGCCTTCTCTATAAGGTCTCAAATAATAGAATTAAGACTCCTCCTGATTCCTTTTGGTTGCACCTTAACTAAAAACATCATCTTCAAAAGACCCTATTTACAATGGGTTCACACCCCACAGGGATATATTGAGAGCATGTTTTTCGGAGGAATATAACTTCATGTGACCACAAGTGACCACAATCAAAATAGAAATAAAGGGAACTTTAACTTGATCACTATCACTAAAATCAAATATTCATTTTCTATAATGAGACTTGGGCTTTGGATGGACTCATATATTATTTTTATTTCACAGATTAACATTTGTTTACAATCTAATTTATTCATATTTTATTATATATCTATATATTTTAAATATATGAATTTAATGATGAATTTTAATAGTGTCCCAATAATTTTAGTGCCTTATTATGAATTTATAGCAGAGGTACAGCATTTAATTGTGAAGAAAATATGTTGCACTAAAAATTTCATCTTAAGCAATACTGTTGTCTCTGCTAAGAAACTCTGAGTTAAGAATGTTTTCCTGCATAGACACAGTTTATGTTATTTAGTTTATTTTAATCTGAAAAATCTTGCAGTATGCTACTTTTCTTTATACATTTTTTCTCCTATACTTATTGTAGCAATTTCATCTTTTTCCAATCCAGCTATTTCTCTTTTGAACTAATGCTTAAAATTTTTCATCCATTTCATCTATTCAATTTTATCTATTTCATTTCTAAGCATATCTGAATCTACATTTGTTTTCTTTTTCTTTCTGTTTATTTCTACCATTAGCCATCAATGGATCAGGAAGCTTAAAATCAGTGTGGCTCCTTTTTTTCTCTCACATTGCATATCTATCCTCTCAGCAAATCCCTTAAATTCTACTTCCAAAATATATTCAGAACATGACTACTTCTCACCACCTCCTGCTAATAACAGTTCTCTGCCTCCAGTAGTTAATTTGATACCCCATTGCCAGACTGAATCCTTTAAAACCCCCCAGTAATCACACATTTCCTTCAGACTAAAAGCATTTCCTTCAGACTAGAATAATTTTTACAATGGCCTTCCAAGGCACTTGCAGGGCTGGCCCCAGTGACTTCTCTGATTCCTCTCCTAGTTGTCTCCATCTGGTTGACTCTACTCCACTCCCATTGACCGCCTTTCCACTCCTCATGCACATTCCCACCTGGTATCTTTCTACTGGCTATTATATCTCTTTCTAATGGCCTTAACCCAGACCTTCACATGTGTGACAACCTCCCCCACTTCAATGTTGGTCCATGGGTGGTTTTCTCAAGGACACCTGCCCTGATTACCCTATTTAACATTTTCTCCCAACTCCCTCTTCCTCTTCTGGATGGCATTCCCTGTTCACTTTTCCTGGAACATTTTTACTTTTTCATAGCATTGATCACCTTTACTATACTATAAAAGTTACATATTTATTATTTATTTTGTTTATTTTTTTCTCTCTTGACTAAAATGTAAGCAGAGTTCATTTTCTAATTGGTTTACTGATATATCATAAGTGCCTAAAATGATTTATGTCACTCAATAGGTGTTCAGTAAAATTTTTTTGAAGGAAAGGTTATGTTCTGTGCGTGTGTGAAAATGTTTTTGTCCCAGGGGTTTAATTTTTTTCTCCTATGTGGTAATCTTTTTTTCATGTACATATTAATTGAGAGTGAAAAACACAGATCTTATTGTGGAATTCAATAGGTTTTGACAAATGCATACACCCATGAAAGCCATCACCCTAACAAGTAATAAAATGTTTTTTTCATCCGTGAATTCCATATATACTCTTGTTCCAACTGTGCAAACATTGATGATTTCTATTAGTATTAATTAGTTTAGCATATTCTAGAACTTCATATGATAATATCATAGAATTATATATCATGTACATTTTTATCTTCTTTTACTTAACCTAACGTTTCGTGCTTTTCCACGTTTTTGCATGTATCAGTGGTTCATTTCTTAGGGTCATTTATCATTTTTTCATTTTCATTCTACTCTACAAACAGTAGCTTATAAATTAGAATTCTTGTCTTTAGATTTTTCAGAGAGATTCATATATCCTTCTACTCCTCGTCTTATAGGTGTTTGCCATTTAGCATTTTTGAAATAAACAACATGCTGATTTATAGGCACACACACGTATCACAGCATGTTGATTTGAAAGTTTGTTTCTGTGAGTACCACCTTTTCCCCTTGTTTACATTTGTTCCATTTTTCAAAGAGCTGATTGATGAAAATGTGTATGAATTTATCTAATCTGTTCCAGTACATTATATCCTTTGATTGTCTTAAGAGCTCTAGGTCACATTTATTCCAGAGCATCACCCATTCCACTTCTTCCATTTCCAAGGCTCACAGCCACTTTTCATTTTGTTTAACAAATATTGCTGACACTCATATCTCCAGCAACTCTGGCAATTTTATCCAAAAGAAACCCACCTAGTTTCAGCGATGTAACTTAAAGAGATCTTGAAAATTTTCCATGCAACTTTTGCCATTTATACTGAAATGGTTTCAGCTGAATTGATTTTTATCAAAATGTTGAGCTCAACACTGTCCTCACTTACGGAACACTTAATTGTAGTCATATAGCAATGGAACAGACTTGAAGAGAAGAGCCTTTAAATGTTAGAAGATTTTTATCTGATGGTACCATTATATAGGACTTTATAAATATTCTCTTCTCTCCCTTCAGAGGAACTGCTCTCTCATATTTAACCATGTTAAATGTGTTTTATTTTTAAATAAGCCATGATGTTGTGAGTGGCAAATGTGATGATATAAGTAAATACACTATTTAAATATAAATAGATTAGCACTATTTTAGATAGTTAATATAAATATGGGGAATTGATGCTTGGCACGATAGTATCAGTAACTCTCTTTTCTGAAATAAAAAAAATGATTGATAGAGATAAAAGATTTGGAAAAAATTGACATTTTCTTCAACTTAAGTTTCAAAACATCATTCTTTTTTTTTTTATAATTTGCATATGGGCAGGAGGCACCAGGGATCGAACTCCAGACCTCCAGCACGGCAGGTCAGAGCTCTGCCTGCTGAGCCACGGCAGCCACCCCAAAACATCATTCTTTAGTCTTTCCTTTTGTTCTTTTCATTGTTGATTGCACAAACTAATGCCTGGGATAATATTTTCAGTAGTAAATTTAAAGATTTCATAAGTAACTAAACAGGTATTTGAAGAGAGGAACTTATTTCATTTGTCAGGCACACTTGGCAAAATTGCACATTACTGCCATCTTGAATCAGAAAAGAAAACTGGTTGCACAATGGAATGCTCTACCATTTGGAACAAATTCGTCCAATGGGAGGTTTCACAGAAGATGATTTAAAAGAACAGTTACACCAGTCTCTTACCAAAAATACATCTGTAAACAAGTTGAAAATTGGAAAAGAGAAGGGCAGTTATAAACTAGAAAAGGTATTGTGACATGAGATACCTAGGGAAGCAGAGTCATTTGAGACATACCACTGGAAGAATTGGAGTAGGTGGACATTTAAAGAAATACAGTCAGAGCATAATAAGAGGCAACAAGAGGGTACTGAGTTGTCGACCAACCAAGGGACAATTTCTATATCTTAAGGCCTGGCCATGCAACTCTTCTTGTGGTTTAAAGTTGCTAAACCACACCACACAAAGCAAACTTTATTCTTGAATTTCTCACATCTTTGCTTGGATTTTGAGGGTAAATACAATAAATGATGTACCTCCTGGCTAGGTAGAAAATTGGAACATTACTTACTCCATCTCAAAAACTATTTAGAGATGCATTTTTAGAGATTTTAGGAAATCTTGCTTCTCCTTTATTATAACATCAATTCATGAATATGACAGAGATTCGGGGTGATGAGGCTCACAGTTTAATAAATTTTGGGGGTAGGCTTGACATTGCAAGTTATCTAACCAAGAAAATTTCTGTTGTGATGTTAACCTCATTTCTCCCTTTCCTTAAATATACTAAATACTGCTCAGATGCAAAGGAGAAAAGGTATGCTTATGTTCCAGGTATAATTTTTTCTCAAACTCCAATGTCCAGGTTGACGCACAGTACTGTAAAGATGGGGCAGCACTGTGATTGTTTTCTGCGTTTGCCAATGACAAGAAATTGGAAAATCATCTATGCCTTTCTTATAATTGTGCCACTGCTAACATTTTCTTTAGAACATTAGACCCAAAGTTGACAGTACAAGTTTTAACAAAGTAGATCTTATTAATAATTTAAAAATACAGAAGAAGAAGCTACTCTTTGACGCAGGAATAAACATGAACCATATGTCAGCTAACAGTCATTTTGAACCTTTTCTTATTCCACAAAGAAAAGAAATAAAAAGATAAATGGATTTACAATGCAAATAGCTGCATTGATCATATTCATTTTCTCTTTTTTTCTTTCAATGCAACAGATGCTGAATGCTTGTTTTGGAAAATGGTGGAGAACAGATATTTTCAATTGCTTCTTTTATGCGTACAGACTATAAAAGAAACTTTTATATAAAACACCACTAGCCTTTGTTATTTAAGCAAAGTTCAGTAAAGAAAACATGTTATAAACCCAATAAATATCAGTTACACTTCTACTTATAAATAAGCAAGAAAACACAAGTTCAAGAAAGAATACTAGCTTTACTTGAGATTTATGAATATATTTTCCCTCAATCAAATAATATCGCTTCTAAAAGTCAATTTTACATTCTGTTATCTGGGTATGTTGTCATAATATCATGTTGGCATGCTATCAGTAGGAGGAACTGTCTTGACAGTGTGATTTTGTGACAGATTTCATTAAAAATGAAATATTCTTTAAGAAATGGAGCAAAGCAGAGAAAAAATGGGGCACTGAAATAAATAACCTGTCCTGAAAGTCAGAGAACTGTTTTTTCTAATAACTCAGTTTTCCTGATGAGATATAAACCTTGTGTTTACTTTGTAAAGACCAAGTGTTACAAATGAAGTAACCTCATCGAATTACTCTGCTCCTAGGTGTCCGTGGCAATGAATAGCAATATACATGGGTATGGAGAAGTAAATGGTGTGCACAAAATGGCCTTTTAAATCACTGCTTAGAGTTATTGTAAAATATTGACTTTCTTGCAACAATAAATTCACTTTTAGGGTTCTCAGCCACACTCTGAATTCCAAGGGGATGTAAATGAAGAAGTGACACTTGGTGATTGTCACCCTCCTCCTTTCTGCCAGCCTCTCACTGGGTACCCACACACAGAATGCCACTGATTTGTATGCAGTGCTAAATCTTCCTATTCATTAGCTTGCTGTGTGGTAGATATATATGACCACAGCCTCTGATAACATTAAGTAATGTCTTGAACTGTTTATTTAAATGCTTGACTTTTTGACTGTTTTTGCTAATGGATCTGCAGAATGAAGCTGTAAAATCTACCCAGATCTTAAACCCATTTTCAGCTCTCCATTATTTTCTCTTCAGCCTGGTTGCGGACAACTGGTTTTCTTTCTATAAGAGCTGTGAATCTGATATTACTGTTTTTTTTTTTTAATTAAATCGGAAACCAAAAATGGGTTATATTTTTTCTAAACTAGCATCTTCATTTTGTTAATACTTTCTACATTTTAAAAAGTAGCATCTTGGCTTACCTAAACATTAATAAATTTAAAAGGGATAGGTAATATAACTTTTTCTTACTTAACCTTTATAGATAAGATTTTCAGTACCTGCTCAGGACAAAAATTGAAGTGCAAGAATAATAAGGGTATGGAAATAAAGTTACAGTCTATTAAATATTAAAGATATAAATAGCCCATAGAGAGGCAAAAACCAATGCCAAGAGGTAGTCCTTCTTTCTCTAGGATGCACTGGAGCAAATTTATTGGTTACTTTAAATTATTTCTGTGAAAATGTATAAAATTCCAGATTTGTTTATTTTGACAAGTGTGGTAAATGTTCAGTTGCACTAATTTGGTATATCTAGTATATTGTTTAGATATGTTAGAATTAGATGTGGATAGGTATTATAAAGTCAGATAATTAAAACTTTTGACATTTAATTTACTTTTGACATTTTAAAAATTATAAAGATAATGTTGAATAGGGCAGTTGTTTTTAAAATCTTCTTTACAATGTACTAAGAGATTTATATCCAGCAAACTAGATCCTATATGTGCTTAGGTTATTTCTTGGTTGAAAGTCTCAGGAGTTTGCAAGGCTAACTCTTGAAATTTACTATAGTGAAATGTATATCAAGTCTTTAATCAATTCAGGTTCAAGAGAGGAACATGTAAAAATGCAGCTCTGCAATTCTATGACACAGATGGGACTCCTTGAAAGTA
>PVIY010016994.1:0-50373 GCA_004026745.1 Myrmecophaga tridactyla
GAGATCCAAGTCAAATTTTTCTATCTTTTTTTGTCATTTGCTCTTTTGTGTGTTCAAAATCTGTTGTCCTGTTCTCTAGTTCACTTATTCTTTCCTCTGCCTCCTAAAATCTGCTGTTGTATGTCTTTAGTATATTTTTAATTTGGTCTATAGCATCTTTAATCTCTGTGATATCTTCTCTTTTTCTCTTTATTCTTTCAAATTCCTCTTTATGCTCTTCTAGGGTCTTCCTGATCCCCTTTATGTCATTAGCCATCCCACTGATTTTATTTAGTAGAATTACATGAACATCTTTGTTCCAAAGACAGTGTCTCCTCCGGTGTTTTAATTTGGTCATTTGGCTGGGCTTTATCTGTCTGCATTACTAAGATGCTTAGTGATCTTCTGTTGTCTGTTGTCTTCAAGGTATGTAAACATCTTGATAGGGTAACTTTGAAAGTGATTTCCTTCAGTAGTCTAAAGCTTTGTATTTGTGGGATGCATGTGGAGCAGGATGTGGGGCAGGGCACAAGTGTGGTGACGGGGTGCAGCACAGGTGTAGACACGGGTTGGGGACACTGTGCTGGTGCCTGTGAGTGCAGGGTGTAGGGGTGCAGAGGTGTGGTTGGGGGCTGTGGGGCACGGTGCAGCTCAGGCAGCCCTTGGAGTGCAGGAGCTCAGGAGCACAGGAGCAGGGTGCAGTGTGGGGGACACTGAGCAACTCCCTAAATGTTAAAAACAAAAATTAAAAAAAAATTTTTAACATGGAAAACTATCTTTATGAATTTCAAATACTTCAAATTTAAAATCCTCACAAAGGATAGCATAAAAATAAAACATCAAGTCTCAGACTGAAGGAAGCTATTTACCACACATAATCAATGATGAATTAGTTTCAAAATAGTAAAGAACTCCTACAAACCAATAATATAAAGACAATCTGATAGAAAAAAGGGGCAAATATAGGGCTAGAGGATTCACCAGAATGAACCCTAAAGGCTAGTGACCACAGAAGATGTTCACCCTCAGTATTGATCAGAGAAATGCAAACTAAAACATGAGGAAGTACCATCGACTATTCATCCATTTGGCTGCATTCACAAAGTCTGATGATAACACATGATTGGGGAAGATGTGTAGCAATAGGGGCCTTTATACTATGCTGTGGGAATATAAATTACAGGATAATTAGAGAAATTGAAAATATAATTTGCAATCTTTTAGAAAGCAAAAGCTGTACATGTCCTGTGACCCAATATTTCTACTCATAGCTATATACCTTGGCCTAGATCAAGTGTTGCACATGGAAGCAAGGAGATATGCTCAAGAGTGTTTATAGAAGCTTTCTTTGTAATATTACATGATGGAAGCCACCCATACATGTACTATTCGAGCAATGAGTAAATTATATATACTCATAATATATACCAAGTGAAAATGAATAGACCTGTATACCTTTATGGAGAAAATTCTCAAAAAATAATGTTGAAAAAAGTTGAAGAAGGAAACATTCTGTATGATACCATTTATATAAAGTTTAAGATATGGAAAAACACATCTACATGTTGTTCATGACTCAATACAGTAAAATTATGAAGAAACGTATGGGGACAATAAAATCTTAAATTCAGAGAAATAGTTATCTCTGGAAGGGAGGGAGGTGAGTGGGATCAGAAAGAAGTATAGTTGGCCTCGACACTATTCACAGTTTTTCCCCCTTATATTTGGGAGGGTGAGCTTGTGAGGATACACTATATTATTCTTGATGTTTCAGTGCATATCTGAAATAATATAATATTGAAATGAAGAAAGGAAAAATTTGATTAGTCCATAAGTAATTTGCATTGAGAATATTTTATTTTGTGATTGATTGGTTGCAGATATGCAAAGAAGAAAGAAGGGGAGGGGCAGAGATTAGGAGTATGGCGGTCCCTTTAAGAGCGTGAGAATTCCTGGGCAACGAGGGATACTTGCATTTACATTCTTTTCTAAACTGTCATTTATCTCCTATATACACAAAATAAACAATAAAACGTGGTTGTTTCTTGGACAACTAGGGAAAAAACACAATCATTTAATCCATTTAGCTGGCTATTGGTGAAAAAATGTTGTGACTTAAATTATTTACCTGTTTACTTGATTCTCCACACAACTGTTTAAAAGCCTCAGAAATTATATTTTATCTCTAAGAAGGGTAATTAATTTGTTGAAATTTAAGCAAAATTCCTTCATAAGGAAAAAATTCTATCTAGCATAAACCAATTCCTATCATTCTAAGGCATAATGTTTTGTTAACACTGCTTGAGAGTCTTGTACTTGATATCATATTCCCATCTCATCTATTTACGCACATTTGAAATTTTGAAAACATTCTGCTAAGGTCATAAAGATTACACTGTTTCACTTCATAAGCATTTTAAATTTCTGTATATCAAAATGCTAGCTAAATGGGAAACAGTATTTTGAAAAACATAATTTTGGCTTGCATAACAGTTTATTTTTATGCCTGGCCTCATACAAAATTATTTAAAAAGCTAACGTTTTCAAACGTACTGGTTTGGCAAAACAAACAATAAATATGTTTTTTTTTTAACCTAAAAAGGCAAATCCAGTACCCACTGCTCGTGAGCTGGACATTCGTACTCATATTTTGCTGTTTGCCGGTTTAAGTTGATATAAAGCTTTTCATTTGTTCATTCAGCAGATGGGCTTCCGACAACAATGAAGAGAAAGACTGGGTTCAAAGGGAACAGTTAGGGGACTGTTGATTCACCTACTATGGGAGGTGACAAAGGCTAGGACTAGGTTTGTAGTAGTGGGGATGGAAAAAAGTGGACGTGCATGTATGAGAGTTATTTCAGAGTAACTGTCAAGATACTGATGGTGGATTGAATATGTGGGGAGAGGGAGACGAGTCAAAGATGATGATGCTGGAGCTTATGGCTAGAGCATCTGGGGATGCCAGTCACTCAGAGAGAAGGTAGAAGGAGGAACAGGTGAAGGTGGGGTAGGATAGAGTGATGATGAGCTCAGTTCGGAACATATTAAGTTTGAGAAGTTTGCAGATCATCCAAGTAGAGATGAAAATAATTTGGCAGTATGTGTCAACTGCCATAAAAATGCTTCCATTTCTTTTCACTTATAAGATAGTAGCATTCAAGAATATGCACAGAGGAGGTCTTTGTAATATTATTCATAACATCAAAATATTCGAAGCAACTTACATGTCCAAATCTGAAATAATAACTGAATAAATCATGTGCACTTAAAAATTTATGTTGCCATGAAACTATAATTACAAAGACTGTACAATATGGGAAATGCTTATGATGTGATAAGCGAAAAAGCAGGATGCAAAATTACATTTTTGGAGATGATTGCAATTAGGTTAAAATATGTATATTTGAAAAATATTCTGCGAGGCACATTGAAAAATGAAAATAGTTATCTTGGCAATATAAATGAATGTTGGTTTTGTATCTCAAGTTTTCTGTAATGTTTTAATGTTGCTTTTATAATTAAAAAAAAAAAGCATTTCAAAGCCCCTAAAACATTTAATGCCCATTACATTATCGTGGAATGAATTACTTTAAAAAATATAACCAATTATAAATGCAAATCAATGTCATGTTTAATAAGAGGGCTATGAACAGTTTTAGGAAATATTCATTTTAAATTGCCTTTATGAGAAGCTTAAAAGTAATGACATATTTTAAATGGAATATGTTTATTTTCAGTGATCATCTAAATATTTTACCAATGATTTATCTATTTTAGTTCTGAATTTTTAATTTTTAAATTGATCTTTAATTTCAGTCCATTATATTCTATTTGTGTTCCAAATGTACTATAGTTTTCTTAATGTTATTTCAAATCAGTCTTAAGTCCTTAGATAGTTGGCCTAAGAGCGCTAGATGAGTTTGTGTAATCGTACTCTGGGACACAGTTGTCATTTCGGGTTTGGGAGTGACTTCATACATGCATTTTCATAGCTTTGAATTTTTGTACTGCACTTTTTCATTTTATTTTGCTTTATTGAAATATAATTTACATGTTGAGCAATTCCCCTATTTAAAATGTATAATTTAATGTTTTTTGTACATTCACAGCATTCTGAAGCTGTCACCACAATCAATTTTAGAATTTTCTTCATCCCATTCCTCCTCCTCATATCTTCTCAGCAGTCACCCTCCACCCGCCCCCCTGCCCTAGGCAACCACTAATTTACTTTGTCTCTATAATGCTGCTTATTCTGAATATCTCATATCAATGTCATCATACAATATATGGTCTTTTGTGACTAGCTTCTTTCATTTGACATGTTTTCAAGGTTTATCATGTTTCTTTTTATTGCTGAAGAATATTCCATTGTATAATATACCCCTTTTTCTTTATCTGTTAATCAGTTGATAAACATTTGAGTTGTTTACTTTTTTTGACTATTGTAAATAATGCTGCTGTGAACATTCGTGTACAAGTTTTGTATAGGCATATATTTTTGTATCTCTTGGTTATTTACCTAGGAGTAAAATTGTTAGAACATGTGGTAACTCTGAGAAACTGCCAAAGTGTTTTTGAAAGTAGCTGTACCGTCTTACATTCTCATCAGCAGTGTATTAGGGTTCCAGTTTTTCCACATCCTCACCAACACTTGTTATTATCTGTCTTTTTGATTATAGCCATCCTGGTGGGTATGAGAATTGTATCTCGTGGTTTTGATGTACATTTTGCTGACAGCTAGTGATATTTGAGCATCTTTTTATGTGCTTATTGGCCATTCTTTTATCTTCTTTGGGAAAATGTCTATTCAGATCCTTTGCCAATTTTTAAAGTAGGTTATTTACCATTTTATTATTGAGTTGTGAGAGTTGTTTATGCATTCTAGATACAAGTCCCTATCATATATATAACTTGCAATTTTTTTCTCCCATGCTGTGGCTTGTCTTTTCAATTCTTCATAACGTCTTTTTTGAAGACAAAAGCTCTTAATTTTGATGACATTCAGTTTGCCTATTTTTTCTAGTATTTGGTGTCATATTTAAAAAACCTGGTCTAATTTTCTTCTAACTTTCATAGTTTTAGTTCTTACATTAAGATCTTTGATCCTGTTTGATTTTTGTATATAATGTGAGGTAGGAGTTCAGCTTCATTCTTTTGCAAGTATGTGTCCTCTTATCTCAGTACCATTTGTTGTAAACCGTCTTCTTTCCCTGTTAAATTGTCTTGTGTTAAATTGTGTCAAGAATTTCTTACTGTAAATGTAGGGTTTTATTTCTAAACCCTTAGTTCTATTCCTTTGATTTCTATGTCCATACTTATGCCAGTACCATTGTCTTAATTACTGAAGCTTTAGGGAAAGTTTTGAAACTAGGATGTGTGAATCTTGCAGCTTTGTTATTTCTTTTTAAGTATTTCTTTGGCTATTCTAGATCCCTTAAACTTCCATTTGAATTTTAGGATCAATTTGTCGATTTCTGCAAGGAAAAAAGCTGGGTTTTGGTAGGTTTATTTCATTTTATAAGTAGATTTGGATTGTTATTAAGGAAAAAATATTTTAAATAATTTCTTGGTTTTCTCTTTTCTTTTGCAAAGCCCATGAAACTCATATCTTCTAGGCTCCTCCCAGATAATTTAAATGCTATTGTTACTATCTTCAGTTTTATTATGAAACTCTTATCGGGAAACTAAGTAGAGTTCCCTCCACTAGTTGCTGAGATACACTCTAAAAAAATTAATTTTGATTGCCTGGTTTCTGTTTACAAGCAATAGTTTTATATTAACTTTATGGATAAAAAATTGAAAGAAATTCTAATGAAGGACCAAGCGCATAGGGATTTCATAGTAGAAAAGTTGGCAGACCCAACCATTTTGAGTAGAACAGCAAAGTCTGTTAAACTCCTCAGGCCTCCAGAGTTGTCATTTCACAAACTTACTAAAGTGAAATCAAATGAAGATTGATTGCTTATAATTATTTATTGTTTTAATGAGAGTGTTAAACAGTTTCCCCAAAGTAACATTTTTAAAAAGGTCAGGTGAAAGAAATGTATCCAATGTCATAATCAGAACTTGACACATGATTATTTTGAATTACAATAAACAGGATGGAAATAAAATCTTTTCAAGTTAACATAGAATCAAGGGAGTATCTGGTCTACCAAGGCACTCAGTAAATATTGGTTGAATAAAGGAAAGCATGAAAGAAAGCTCTTAAATTAATCACCTGTGTTAAAGCCTGGCCTCCTACTTTGGGGATGATTCTAGGTAATCCCTCAATTCAGAAGTACAAATCCTGCTTTCAGGGTAGATTGTTTTTCAACATTTCCAGTTTTCTTAAAGGATAACCTGAGAGTTTCCCATTTTTACAGAGTTTATGTCATGGTTGGTGCCGATGTCCCTTTTTCTTCTTGTTTACGAGAAGTTGAAAATCCACAGAACCAATTGAGATGCAGTCAAGAAATGGAGCCTGTAATAACATGTGATAAAAAGTTCCGTACTCAATTTTACATTGACTGGTGTAAAATTTCATTGGTGAGTTTTTGTTTCATTTTGTTTTTGCAAATGTAATTAGGAGTGATGTGGCTGGAGATAAAGTTTGACTAAATCCTGAATTGCTTTTAGGGACAAATCCCGGCTTTACTGTGTTAACTGCAATTGACTTCCCTTGAATTTAAGGATTTGACAAGCTTGTTGTGGACCGCTTATCCATTTAGGAAAGAATATCTCCACCTTTGTGCTCATTCTACCCTTGATTAGTTACTGGGGCTGGATTAGCTTGGCAGGTGGTCCAGACGAACCCCTGGACACCCGGGTGGCTCTTAGGGGAGATTATAGAGTCAGGGGGGCATGTGAGAAAAGGCTCTTCTTAAATATGCAGCCACTACCTGACCTTGGAAGGAGAGAAAAGAGTATAATAAAAAATCTGAAAATAAAGCAATATTGGGCTATGATTCAATTCTTAGAAACTCAAATCACAGGGAAAGTTCAAGGGAGAAGGAACAATTTCAAATGGGGAAACTCAGAATCTTACCCACAGCCTTAAGAATAAATTCATAAATATTAAGTCTTTCTTTCTAAGCCACTTTTAATTTGTATAATAGAAGACTTAAACGAAAATATGAGTAAGGTTTTATATATATAAAAGATATATAGATATATATAAGATTTTACATGTATCAATTTATAATGTATTATATATATATTCTTACATATATATAATATTTGGGTCCTGCTGTCTAAAAAGCAGGGAAGTTGTTTTACTTCTTTAGTGACCTTTTATTTATTTTCTGTCAACTCTTGGTGATTGGTGATGAGTGAATTAGATCTGAGTTTAAAGTTGACATTTGAATGAAGTTATTGACACATAAACACAACTGTCACTTCATGTTTTAGGGAGCCAGCTGCAGGCAGCTTTCCAGGATGTGATACTGGAGAACGTAATCCTCACGTTGCAGCACTCAGCATGCCTCTGGCCTTTGCCCTGGACACCTTTTCATGTTACTTGTGTTGTAGGAGGATAATACTCTTTCTTTCCCTTCTTAAATCAAGTAAAATAATTCAGTTGCTGTGGTTTACATGTACTATAGATCAGTGTTGAGTTTTCAAAGCTCAATATTTCAGACAAGGTGCTAATCATACAAGGCTGTGAAAGACTGGACAGCAGCCATCATAACCCAAACAGCTTCCTCTCACCGGAATTAGAAGGCAGGCCCAAACAATGCCATTTTACTTATTGTTGGGGTATAAAACGAGTTTACATTTAGGAACGTTATCTAATTTCTAAAAATTTACAGATGATTTATGCTTTGGAGATTTGAGTTTATGGGGAAAGTCTTTATACCTGGAAAGAATGGAAATTTTCTAATTTTATTGTATGTGTATTTACTTTTCTGCCATACTTCATCACAAAAGTTCTCAGGAGGCTTAAATTAGAGTCATACGTAACAATAAATAAAATATTTTAAAAAATGAAAGATTAGGAGCTAAACTTTAAAAAAGATAAGTGTAAGATCAAATTTGAAAACAGGCCTCCTAATGTCCAGGATAAAATGGTTGGAGATTCGTATGATTTAGTTCTCATTCCTATAGAGTAGGCAGAGATCAATTCCTAGACAGAAGATAAAGTTTTTACTAGCATTGTATTAAGTTTTTTAGCAAAAGGATACTGAGTAGTGCCACAAATAATATTCTTCTCAGCATTTTTTTCATAGTAAATGTAGTAACAGATTTCATATGGCTGCTGTTTTGTGTGTGGTTTTGTTATTGTGTCTTTCAGTAAAAGCTTTAGTATAATTAAATGCAATTTAGTGAAAGCAATGCAATTGATGTGGAAGTAAATTAACATGGTGCAAGTATTTTGTTATTTTTAATCCTGGGATAGAATTTAGTAAAACTGGAGCATTGGATGGGTCACATGCTCCTTAGACTATCTTACTTAAAAATTACTTCTGTCACCTGGGTGACCGAAAGGTCAAGGGGGTATTTGCTTATTCACTTGGAAATTACCCCTCCTTTTTTTTTCCCCCTTTTCTTCTTTCACTAACGTAGACATCATTCCTGGTTATCAGCCACTTCATGGTTTTTTAACATCTGCAACAGAGGTTTGTCGTTTGGAAATAAGAGATTTACATAGTGATATGAGGGACATTTGCTTTGTAGGAAGGAAACTAAGAGAGAACAACAGCTATGCGTGTACATTGTATATCTATGTGGGAAGGACACAGAAAGTAGACAAGGATGAACCCTTTAATTTATATTATTTTAATCATCACCTGTCTCTAACTCCAATAAATAGTCACAAATTCAAGGTGATCAAGTAATTGGAATTGCTTTTTAGGTAATTTATCAAAGTATGTTTTGATATTTTTAGGTCATAAAATTTCAATGTTTAAAGCTATTATTTTGATGTGTAATTGTCTTCTTTTGTGTCAGGTTGATAAAACAAAGCAAGTGTCCACCTATCAGGAAGTGATTCGTGGAGAGGGGATTTTACCTGATGGTGGAGAGTACAAACCCCCTTCCGATTCTTTGAAAAGCAGAGACTATTACACGGATTTCCTAATTACACTGGCTGTGCCCTCGGCAGTAGCACTGGTCCTTTTTCTAATACTTGCTTATATCATGTGCTGCCGACGGGAAGGAGTGTGAGTACTTTAAAACACTAATAAAAAATGTAGAGCCTACTAAGATAACAGCATAGAAAATACCATTAAAAGCAAGTTTTCATTTAATTCATAAACTACTTTGTAAATGAATTGAAAATGTGATCAAGTCAAATGATAGTTCCTTATTCCTTTAAAAGAGTAAAGAGAGTTTTGAGTCTAGTGAATCAAATTAGGGAAATAATTACTCAAAAATTATTAAGGGAAGATGTAAATTTCTGATGGCAAAACAGTCCCAAGAATAATTGAGACTTGTTATTTTGGTGATACAAGTAATTTTGTGTAGGCAGAGACTATGCAAATCTTTCAATATGGTAATTATACTTTAAGTAAATTGTTTAGTCTGTTTGATCTGAAGTCGTGGTCAGAATTCTCCTTGAAACTGTTCTGCTTTCAGATAGGTTGACACAATCTAAGCATCTAAAATATTATTCTTTAAAAAGCAGTTTAGGAGTAAATTAATGAAAAGTAGGGTATAATTTGAGTAATGAGTCTTCACTTCATGAATAGTTAGTGCTTTCAGGACATCTATGTCAATTAAAATAACCTCCCGAGGTTATTATGAAAGTCAGAGTAATCATAATGAGGGGAAAAAATTAATAAAGCAGCAAGTAACAAATTCTTCCATTTTTACATGTAGCCTGATTTCATTATGTCATACAGTTTATTTCAATCAAGAGCTTGATTCTTAGTCTCCATTTTTTTTTTCATTTTTCTGTGTATTTCTCATCAGTATTCCATCGCTATATGTGTCCTCATCCAAGTAATGTCATATACCTGGTGGCAAAAGCTGCCTGGTTGCATTTAATAGTTACAATGTCAGCATTTTCACATCACGCAAGATCCCATGAACATATAGTCTTAATGTTCCAAATATCAATGCTATTATTTAATTCATAAATTTTGTTTTGTTTCTAGGGAAAAGAGAAACATGCAAACACCAGAGTAAGTGTCTTCTTTCCTGTTATTTTCTTTATCACTTTTTTTTTATTTCTCAGTTGTTTGTCATGCTCCATACATGTGTGTCATGCTTGTTTTTTCATTTATCATGTTTCATAGTTTATTTCATAAATGTGAACGCTGCTTTCTAAATAGAGTTATTTAGGAGGGGCAAAAAATAAAAAGGGTTTGAAAACTAAGAGTACAAAGCTAAAAAACCGAAAATATTTCAGATTCAGTATATTAACTTGCCATTTATATTATGTGATTTCCCAATCTGCATTTCTATAAACCAGAGAAAAGATGAAAAGACCTTTCATACAAGTTTTCCTGAATCTACAGTAATAAGCTACCATAAAATGAAATTTCTGTGAGTATTCTAAATGTCCCACCCGAAGCAACAATATAATAGCCATGACAGATTCACCTTAATCATAGAAATTAAATAGACTACTAGTTACCTAGGGCTGTAATATTAATATTAACACAAAGCTTCTTAGCTTAGTTTAATGAAAGACATTTATTTCAAAATTAGTTTATAATTTTCAAGTTTTATATGTTAAAAGTTTGTGACATATATATCTCTCTCTGAGATAATATGTAGAATTCCTGGAGTGCAATAATATCTTACTTAAACAGGAAAAATTCAGTAACTTTTTCAAATTGATGACCAATTGAGGCTAACACATCATTTTAAATATGTCATTTTGTTTCTTTTTTGACCTAGCATCCAGTTGGTCCATCATAGTGCTATTCAAAAATCTACCAAAGAGCTCCGTGACATGTCCAAGAATAGAGAGATAGCATGGCCGCTGTCAACGCTTCCTGTGTTTCACCCTGTAACTGGGGAAATCATACCTCCTCTACACACAGATAATTACGATAGCACTAACATGCCATTGATGCAAACACAGCAGTAAGTATCCCTGGGAACCATCCTTATTATTGTGCATGCTTATTTTTACTTAATGTCTGTAAAACCAGTGAATTTGGTTGTTTTCATTTCTTTGTTGACTTGTTTATAAATGGAAAAGAAAACAAAAAGGACCTTGATACTGTAAGGTTCCAACTCAACTGTGCTGCCACATGTGAAATAGAATTTCCAGAATCCTCTTTTGTTGGTTTTTTTTTTTTAAGATTTCATAAATTTAAAAATTGAACTTTTTTCTTCATTAGTCCAAACAAGATCACATTCACCTTAATATTTAAGAAGCTGACACTGGTAATAAGTTAACATGTTTGTTTTCTCAAAGGTGAGTTCATTGTGAAAGAAAAAACATATCTAATTATTTTTAGAGATATTAGTAGAATTATTTTGTTTCGTTAATCTATTTCATTTATTTCGTTATCCCAGACATATTTGATCTACATTTTTTGCCTTACAAATAAAAAATTGGGGGGGGGTTGCCTTTTGTAATCTGCTTGTATATCACAACAAACAGTTCCAGATTTGGCTACAGTTATATATTTTATTAGCCAACCTCTCTGAAGTGCTAGAAGGACCCTAGTGAGACAGCCTGTAAGAGGCTTGGGCAAGGGGCAGGGATGGGGGCAGGCAGGAGAAATTATGCAGCTGTGCCTGAAGGCCCATGCTGCATGCCTAGACCCTCATATTGGTATAAGGGAATGGTAGGTAAAACTGTTCATTTTTAAGAGCATGCTTGTTTTTTTCCTTTCTTTAACCATATGTTAAAATAGATTGAATTCAATTTCCTCAAGGTCCAGAAGTCACAAAGTTTGCTTTTTCACTTTATTTTCCTAAGTAGAATGGAAGTCTTCCAGAAAAAAAAAAAATCACTCTCACATATACACACATCTGTGTATACACACATATAAGCCTTAGGCTATTACATCAAACGAAACTTATTAATTAAAAATGTATCTGGGATTCCTGATAGGAGCAAACTATTTCCCATTATGAATGCTTATTTTGAAAATGTGATCATTTGAAGATTAAACACTAATCAATTAGAGTTATGTAGCCAGTCAGACTAGGCAATTTTGTACAAAATATTTTGGAAATCCAAAAGTATTTTATGGAAGAACCATTTACTGCAATGCCATTTACTTGGTGTTGACTAGGTGAAGGGATGTGTTTATTTGTGCATGTGTGTGCATGTGCATATGTGTATGTGAGTATAAAGGTCTCTTAAAAGTGGGGAAAATTATATACAATTAAAATTTTGAATTTGTTACCTTCAATATTATATTGAGGATATAAAATTTAAAGCCTCCCAGCATTTAGTTTTACTGAATGGGAAAGACGAATTCTGTGTTCTCTACTGATCAGTGGCCTGTCCGTGATGATCTAAAACCAACTTTAAGAGGATGAGACAATGATAGGAAAAAATTAGTAAAATTTCATAACAATTCACTGTCAGCAACCTGGCCTGCTTTTGTCAGTTTAAAATTGTGAACAGTCTTATCATTCATTGTCAAACTGAAAAGAATTTGTACTTACTTTGTAAGGCTAGCATTTCTTACATTGTTTTCCCTAGAATGCCAGTGTTCTCTAAAGTGCTGATTATATATACACACACACACACTTCAAAAAAGAAATGGCCAAATACACGTGAGAAATAGGTTTTGTTTGTTTTTTAAGCTATATTACAGTATTTCTCAGAGACTCTAGTGTGTTGACTTACTTTGTGAATCCATATAGAAAGCCAACTAGATAACTCCTCAAAGAATGCAGTTTAGGAAAAGTTTCTATTGACAAATTAATAGTGCTATAAAATTTTGGAATAGAAACATTTATTATAAGGAGTAGAGGAATTTGAATGTACTTGTAAGTCAGTAAAACTCAACGGCTGGTGAAGTTTAAGGGAGGAAAAAAGTTGCTGTCATTTGTTTAGATGTACTATCTAACTGTATATATTGAGAATAAGAATAGCTCCTTAAAATGTTTTGATTCCCTATGGTTAGGATTTTGCATTGTTGTTACTAATACACAGGCAAAGTGAACTTTCCTACCAAGTTTACAACCAAATGAATCTCCCTGGTCCTGCCATAACCCCAAGACCATCAGTGAGTTGCCCAGATCTCTCCATTTGCAATACAATAAGCGACTTGATTAACCTTGCAACAATCTGACTATATATGTATTTTCAAGTCCAGAGATCATATTATTCAGATTTCTGCTAATGTCAAAACTCCATAAGAGCACTTCTGTATGAATAGGGTGCATAGATAATTGATGATGCTCATAGTGATTATTCCGAGACATGGCAAGATCATCAAGTGTGTCTGACTCATCAGAGGAAAATTAAATTACATTCACTGTAGTTTCAGTGTTGAGTGTATATTATCTTTCTTTTATTCTTGGAAATGGGTAATATGTGCATGGTCTCTATGGTAACTCCCTATAAGCCAGAATAAGTGATTAACTTCATTTTCCATCCATGCCAGATAATAGGGAATTTATTGTATCGGGTTTGTCATAGCTGTCCTTTACACAAATTCAGCTTTTATTCCTTACTTTAAAAACATATAGCCTGGTTTTTAAAGTTTTATTTCACTATCAAGTAGACACATACATAAATATTTGGTCCTGTAAGTTGAACTGAATTCTCATTGTTAAAATGTGATGTTATATTTGATAAGGCAGTAGAACTTGATAGCCAGGTAGATGCTTGCATAATGATTCCTTCTGTTTATTAATTAGCCCTGCCTAAAAGGCCATGCATTTCATCTTCTTATATCCTTAAATTCAGTGTACTGAATTTATCATTCAATAAACATTTTGGCTAGCTACCAGGATTTTATTCTTTCGACTTGACTCCTGAAATACTCAGGTGTAAGGAATCGCTAAAGTTTAATTTTGGATTCTAAACGAGACTCAAGAAAGTTCAAAGCTTCCTTTCAAAGCTGCATGGAAACTGGTTTGTTTTTCTAAACAAGTCAATCCACCCCAAAGGTATAAAGAACTCATAACGATTGTGAAATGAGGGGCCGTTACAGTTATTTATCAATGATATAGTAATATTTTCTTTTCAGTCGAATGCTTCACAGAACTCCAAACTGGCACCATAAATTACACAATAAAAATATTTAATCATTTGCAAATGCTAAAAATCAAGAGACTGATAAAAGACAAAGCTAAATTAGGTCAGAACTGAAATTAGATTATTTACCTATCCTGATAACTAATCAAGGATAGATAATTTAGTCATTGACCTCAGAAGTATCTCTGATCCTGGATTCAAGCAAGGGATTTAAAGAGATGATGGTGGAAAGAAAACTGGAACACAACTGGGAGACTGGCCCTGGCTCAGAAAGGAAGATTTTCATTTAGAACAGTGTTCCTTTTTCTTTTCAGATTACAGAGACTATATATGTTGTAAGGCTGTTGAAATGATCACATAGTATAAAAAGTTAGCATTGGTTTTGCATGATCTTTGCTAATTTATTTTCTTAATAAACATTTTACTTTGAAATGATTTTACAAGTATGGAAAACTTGCAAAAATAATACAGAGTGTTCTGGTATACCTCTCACCAATTTCTCCTGTTGTTAACATCTTAACATTACCATGGTACATTTGTCCACAACTCAAAAAGAAACATTGGTACATTGCTGTTAACTAAACTCCAGACTTTTTTCAGATATCACTACTTTTTCCACTAATGTCTTTGTTCTAGTCCAGAGTCCATCCAATCTAGGATACGACATTGCATTTAATTGTCTTGTTCCCTCTGGTCTGGGACAGTTTCTCAGATTTCCCTTATTTCCCATGACTTTGATAACTGGACAGATATTTTGTAAAATATCCATCAGCCCCTACTTCAGTCAGACTTTCTGCATTTGTACTTAATTAATTATCTTTGAAACTCGAAGAATAAATTTTTAACAACTATTAATAGTAGGACAGTTTTTTTCCCTGTATAGGTAGTCCCCTCGTTTATTACAATTCATTTCTGAAAACCATCATGTAGAGCAATTCTTAAAGTAAATTATCTCTACCCCAACAATCATTGTGATTGGGAGATATGTTTGTAACCAAAGAATCAAGAAAATATTACACATTTGACTGATACAAAAAAAGATTATATTTCAAGTAACAGAATTTTAGGACCTAAAAGGAATGTGGAAAGAGCAAAGAAGGTTGAGAGATAATTTTTCCAGTCCCAGCCATTATTCCCAAACCAGGTTACAGATCAGAATCGCCTGTGGAGCTTTTATAAAACAGATCCTAGCGCCCCTGCTTCTGGCGTTTGGAGTCTGGTGGGAGTGTGTGTTATGGGGCAGGAAAAAAGGTTGAGAATCCCTGATTTAAATACCTAAACAACTTCAGTTTCAGATAGGGAAAAGGAGACCCTCTCGTATTTCTGTTGGGGCTGTGGTTTGTTATCCACACTCATTTGGCATAGAGCTTAGAAAGGAGAATAACTTGTACTGAGGAGTATGTACGAAGATGTGAGAAAAGGGGAATGCACATGCATTATTCTTGCCTTGGATTTTGGAGCTGTTTGTGGATTTTGTGCTTATCAGCCTCTGGATTTTTCCTCCTTAAACTGTCTGAGGAAAATGGTGCTAACAAGTGGAGAGATGAGTGCTGATGAGAACACTGCATGCCTGAATAGGAAGAGAGAAAGGCTAAACTTTGAAATACTAAAACCGCTGAGAAATTGTAGTAATTTTGCAATTTTATGCTTGGGGAAAAGGGAATTGACTGGAGGGAGGATCTCAAATATTTGATTTTATAAAAAATAATTTATTCTTAAATTTTTAATGTGGTTTTAGTGGGTAGATCTACCCCCTTATTTTGCTTTTCTTATGCCAAAATTAAAAGAATAGTTTCTCCTGATTGTGAGGCATCTTCAGAGGCTACTCTTATGTAATGAATAATAGGGGGAAGTGGCCCACATATTTTCTAGGAATATTTTAATTGGCTATACAAAAATTTTCCGTATTCATTATACTGAACATCTAATCCAAAATAATTGTGTCTTCCTTAAAACAGGAAGCAGGTTATGCCTAATCTTTTGTAAATTAACAAATATGAAAGTAGAATTAAAGTGTCCTAATTACAGGTATTTAGTAACAAATTATTTTAGCTTTTATTTAAAGTATTTTTCCATTTTCTTCTCTTTACCAAAACTAACATTATGGTAAAATTCCATAATTTAAAAATTAGGTTTAAATAAAAGTTAATATCAGTTGTAGAACTTGTTTCAGGGGACCAAGATAATGGTTCCCTGTTGACAAGAAGTGTCAAGCAGCCAAGGCTATTTCAGAGCCATTGATATTTTTATTTTTTAATTTTACACTTTATACACTGAAAGTGATAGATACAATATCTTTTGTATGGATTTTGAATCTATAGGTTTACAGTGCTTCAACTTTAAATCGGGTAGGCTTGGTTTTGCGTTTAAACAAATGGGGAAAAATACAAAAATTAAATAAATAAATGTCTCCCATTTCTTTTTTATGTTCCATGTCTTTCTCCACATTGCTTTTAGTTAAAATTGAGGCTTTTGAAATTAAAAATCATGGTGATGTTTTTGATTGCTTTGTGATTGTTCTTTCTTTCTTATTCTCTTTCCTTTACTCTTTCTTTCTAAATCCAAATAATGATCTGATTCCTTAGTAAAAGTAGTTATAGGGTCCAGATCAGCATTTTTATAGAAAATTAAAGTTGTAGAAAATTCAAGGGCTGTATCAGTTTTGACAAAAATAATTGGGAAATTTCAAATGTATATTACTTATTGTTAAATTACTCCATACTAATTCAAAAGAAAAGTATTTGTATTCCATATAACTAAACTAAAGTCATTTACTTTCCACTCTGGCACAGATTCTGTGGCTTTAGGCAAATTCCTTAACCTGTAAGCTTTTGAGTCTTCAAGCGAGTTGGAATATAATCAGCTCATAATCATCAACCCTGCCATAGATTTACTCTGCAGGGTATCTAAGAATATCAAATTACCTTAAAACAGGTGTACAAATAATAAATAATTGTGTACCCCTCCAAGTCACTTACTAATTAATTTTCAAATTATTGCCTTTGTTTTCTTAAAGAATAAAGTTTGTGTAATGGCAAAGCTACACAATTTTCTATTTAAATGCATGGAATAAAATTAGAAAATAATTAACACTAATAATTAGAGAATTACAGTTTTCTTAAATCTCATCTCTACATAATGCAGTTTATGCATAGTAACCTTTCAGTTTACCTATTAATAAAGTAATTATTGTAAACAGTTTATGACTTTATAAAGGTCTTTTCTTTGAAGGATTATAAGAAGTGCCTCTGTTTGAAGTCATCCCCCCACTCTCCTGTATTATCACCTTTTGCAGCCAGCTGTTACCAAAGATGGGAATGCTCCTACTTTCTTAACACCTTCTCTGCTTCTTAACTCTAGCAGTTAGTGGCAGGCATTTTTCCAGTATACCTTAAGCAGTGCTCTTATGAGCACTTTTAAATAGAGTATACAACTTCAGATATGCCCATCACATAGATATATATATTTTTTCAAGTGTAGGAATTATTTTAATACAGCTATCTCTGTATTTATATTACAAAGATGATACAACCTATTAAAGATTCAGTATTTCAAAACAAAAGTTAGTTTGATCTAATTCATATGTGTTGACATTTGTGGTACCAAAATAGACATATTTTCACAAGACACATGGAAATATTTTCTATTAGACCACGCAACATGGTGCAGAAAAAATATGTATACACACACATACACACACGCACAAACACATATGTATACAAGCTTATGTACATACATTTATCAATGTATATATGTGTATGTGGGTTTATATAGATATATGCATGGATACATTTATTTTACATTTGTATGTGTGTCACACAGATATAGTAACCCTCTTATACTCACCGGGTCACATGTAGTCACATGTTTGGATAGCCACAAAACCAGAGCTGTGTGTGTACACCTTGGAGACTCTGGGAAAGTTGGATCTCAGCATATTTTTTGGTTGTGTAACTTTTTGCACACATAAGCACTTTTGATATAATTCATCTAACTTTCAATTGAAGTTACATGAGAACACGTGCATTGTTCAGACTTAGCCAGCTGGAACACACTCTGCAAATATTTTTCAATCCCTAAACCAATTCAATATATAAAGTTGCTTTCTCACACATCTTCTCCACTTGCTAAGTTTGTATGTCACACTTTTTCAACCAACCATTTCTCCTCAAATCCATGCTCGCTCATTGTTATTTAGAAAGTTTAGCAGTGAAACAGAAGGGGAAAAAGTGGAAGCTAGAGAAGAAATGACAGGACAGCAGATTGAGTTTGAACAGTGATCTTTAGACTATGTGCCACATAAGGGAAGGTGGGGAGGGCTGACTGGAGAGGGGATTCCAATTACCACATCCTCATACTGATTTTAAATTTGGGGTACCCTTGATCTAAGGCTTTTGAAAACCCTGCGTCTTTGTTAACTAACCAGTGCTTATGTCAGAGCACTGCATTCTGGGCTTTCTTTATCCTCTTTGCTAATTTTTATTTTGTCAAATTGACTTAATTAATAGACTAGGTAGATCTGGAGAAAATAGAGGATGAGATGTGTATGCCTGTGTGTATGTGTATGTGTGGCTGGGGGAGGGAGGGACTGTATCAGTTTTTAATAGAAGAGACCACAATTGGTTTTATCTGAGTAGTTGAAATAAAACTTATGCTTCCCCCAAATACCTATAAAATTATATTTTGACTTATTTAGTAAAAGTCAGGTTTCCCATCTTTAAATATAGCACTTATTTCCTCTTTGGGTTTTTTTTTAATTAATCCTTTTACTTTCATAATCAAAACCAATATAAATACATTGTGTAGAATACAGAAAGAACAAACAAATAAACCAAAAGAAATATTCTCAGACCACATAAGGATAATAAATAGGGTTGAAAGGCAATAGTAAAAGAAACATAATTATCAGGATGAATTATTA
Organism: Myrmecophaga tridactyla; assembly: GCA_004026745.1. Lineage (NCBI taxonomy): Eukaryota > Metazoa > Chordata > Mammalia > Pilosa > Myrmecophagidae > Myrmecophaga > Myrmecophaga tridactyla. The sequence goes on from PVIY010016994.1 coordinate 19,002, forward strand.
AGTAACTTCCTACAAATTGAGTTAGAATTGATTCTGTTATCTCCTTAAAAATGCATTTTAAATGGAACTGAAAATATTTTAAAAATCACTTGATATCATTAACATTCCTGTAAATTAATTTTAGAGTTTAAACAGTATTGAACTAGCATGAATTGCTTTCCATTTTAGATTGTTGTATTTGAAACCTGATATTTGCCTGGTTGAAATGATTCTGATCAGTGGTTTTCAAACTCTGTTTCTTGGAGGTTTCTTAGAAATGCATTAGAGGCCAGCATTTTTTTGGAGCAAAAGAAGCAAAGCAGGCTGGATGCCTGGTTCCCTTGTTTCAACCATGGCCACCTTACATTTATCCCTTTTTTATCCTTATTTATCCCTTACATTTATCCATATCACAGTTATGCTTAGGGTTTTAATTAAAAAGAGTTCTGCTAGTTAAGAGCACCAGAAAACTTTGAAAATCCCAGGCTTGGATCAAGCCCTACTCTATATCAAGGGGTTGACTATTACAATTTCTTTCATATTATAACCTAAAGTACATATATTTTCATAAACTCGTTTTAGTATCAAATTTGGAACTAAATGGGTGTCTGTGCATGTTAGTAAACACATGTATTATTTAAGTTTTTGTGAGTATCTTCACTTGCATATATTCATTCAAAGACATTTCTTTGCATGCTTACTGCCAGGAATACAAAACAAAATAGGATGGTTTAATTGTTAAGATACTTTGCGGTAATGCAGGGAGAAAAACAATGACGATCAGCAAGTGTATGAAAGCATGTGAAGTGGTAACCTAGTTGGGGATGCTTAGGGGAAGGAGGAGGTAAAGAAGTAGTACTTGAGATGTATTTTTTAATTAAAAATAAGAAGATAACATATTAAATTATTTTCCTTGTGGAATTTATTTAATTCTAAGGGCAATATGTGTCTACTATGAACAAATTTTGAATTAAGTTTAAAGGACAAATGGAAGCTGGTTGGGTGCAGGAGATTGTAGTGGTTGGTTGGTTTGGTTGTTCCTTTTCCAGCAGCCAGGGAAGGCTTCATGTAAAGTCAAAATCTATTGATGGGCTTCTAGTCCAAGCTAGAAAAGCTGGTACTTATTTTGCAGGTTTAAGTATAAGGAAGGAAATATTGAAAATCATTTAAGTATGTAAATGACATAATCAGATTTATATCTTAGAAAGATCATTTTGACAGCAGTGTTTAGAGTGGGTTATAAGGGAGCAAAAATGGGAATGAGGAAAAAAAGTCCGACCACTTGCAGTGATCCAAGTTAGAAAAATGAAAACCTCAAGCATGTTAGTAGCAATGGAGATGGAGACAAAACAGACAGATTCGAAAGAAAATAAGGAGAATGATCAGGAGTTCCCAAGTGATTGGATATGGGGTCTAAAGGAGAGGGGAAGGGTCAGGGGTGACTTATGCATTTGGACTAGTGCAGCTGGGTAGGTGCCAGTGTCATTCCCAGGTTGCAAATGGAGGAGTACAAGTTTGGAATGGTGAAGGAAGGCAGTTATTTATGTTGTTCTTAGTGTGCATGTAGGTGCGTGGGGGTTCTAGACTTGAGTCTGAAAGTGTAAAGATTAAGAACAAAGCCCTGTAGTAACTGGGTTCAAATTTTTATCCATTACTTTCTGGCTAGGTAGCCTCTGACCTCTAAGCCTATTTCCTCATCTAAAAAAATGAGAAAATAGTGTGTACCTCTTAGGGTTATTGTGAGATATTTTAGAGCATAGTATTAGTAAGAGCCCCATTGATTGTTATTACTTATCAAATATTGTTATTACTAGAAATCAGTTTCCTCATCCGTAAAGTCTTGAGTGGAGAGGAGATGTTGTGCTGGATATGATTTCTGGGGTCCTTTCCAGCTATAAAATTTTTCATTCTAATATGTCTGATTTTTTTACATATATGTAAATAAACACAATTTTACCCCAAAATGTTAATCATTTCCAGGAACTTGCCACATCAGACTCAGATCCCCCAGCAGCAGACTGCAGGTAAGTACTAAAAATATTAGGTTGATGTTTATGGATGGAAGACTCTAATAGATTAAAAAGATAATTATATTGCTATATAATTTGTGAAGCTTTTGCTTCACCCACTAAGGCAAAACAGTTGTGTCATTCCTTAATCAAAGTTAGAACCTCAGAATAATAGCTTAGATTATTGTCTAGATTAGCACCAGAGTATTGAACACAGGGTAAATGATCTTAGAGCAAAAACATCCATGGAGGTCCTGTCTAATTAAGGGAGACTGAATAAAATCCCCTTCCTTCAGTGAAGCTGCCTATTCTTCACCTTGGTTTGAAAGACTCTTAGCTTGGATGCATCCAGGATTTGTCTCAGTAAGTGAGCAGCTTGAAACTGACTCTTACAAAGGGAAACCATTGTGACTAATCACTGAGGCTTCAGGGGGATAAATGAGAAATGGTTGGCCTGGTTTTAAAGCTGCTTTAGAAAGCTGTTATAACATGACCAGTGACAACAAGATGGCGGACAATTCCCTCTGGACTATTCTCTCTCCCTAAGACTTGCTTTCTTTAAGTTTATTTCTTTCAAGTGTCCCTAAAAATTTTCCACAGCCAATTATTTCATTCATTTCAGTACCAAGTAGATAACTTATTCATGATTGTCTTCTAATTAGTGGTTGATTCATGGTTCTAATTGCCAGGCAACCGATAATGCCTTTGTAGCTCTTTGGAAAAGCAAGAGAAGTTTTGAAAATGTAAGGTGAACGTGGAATTCTGTGTATGAATGGTAGCATTGTAGTAGGAAAGCTACTAAGTACAACTCTTAAAAACTTGAGGGACATATAGAAATTTATTGAAAGTTTGCATTCAAAATTTATCTTCTCTGTTAATGCTTTCGGGAATTTAAGGAGATTTTCGTTTGACAACTTTTCAAAGATTTGAGGCAAGTATAAAAAAGTTGTTCCTCAGATTTTAATTATGAGATAACATTTATCAGAATTTCCGCCTACAACTTTGGTTACTTGTTTTAATTAAATGCTAATGTGTTTCAATAAAAGTGTTCAATATAATGATGTGGGGATGCTACTGTTCCTTCATCAATTCAGTAGATTGATAAAGAAACAAACTTTGTTGTAAACATGTGTTGCCTACGGAGTGAAAAAATAAATGAATATCTAGTGCTACTAATATCATGGCTGTTTTTCGGAAGAGGGAAAAAATTAACAGAGCATTTGTACAAAGGAAATGCTGGAACTTCTTCCACGTTATTTTAGAGATTTCTGTCCCTTGTAAGATTTCTTGCTTCTGACTCTTTAATTACCTCAAGCATAGAGTGTGTAGAAGAGAGTAAATTCCTAGAAAAATGGTATTTCTTTTATGGTTTTGAAAATCCGAATTTTATATCATTAAGGGAAATAAAGAAACTTGAGAAGGATTTGTTTTATAGACATGGATTTTAGCAAGTAGACTTGCTAACATACTGCACTCTTAGTAATATGGAGCCCTTCTAAATACTAGGACAATTTGCACCTGAACAAATGTGATAAGCGCCAAAAAGCCTCCCTAGGGGGATTTTAGGTTTTTCAGCCCATTTTTCTAAATTAGTTTTCAACAGGGTTTGGAGAGCAGGCATTTTACTTGAGTCAAGAAAGCTTTGATTTCTTTTTTAGTTAACACTGTAGCCTTTTACCTGCTTGTTTTCTTGTATTTTTCTGCATTTTACAGCACATTATTAACTAATGTGCTTTATCTCCCCTCATTTGTTTTGTTTTGTTTTGTTTTTGAGTGAGTCCCCAAAGTAGTTATGGGCTAAAGGGAGAAAGGCCAATCTGCCATTTTTAAGAATAATTATGATAGATTGCTGTGTTTCTACCACTGATAAATTTAAAATAAATGTATGTCTCTTGGACAGAAGAGCTTAATGTGTAGGTTTGCTTTCCTTATTCCCAATCTACCTGCTTAAATGATAACAAACAAATAAAAACGTTCTCTCCCACCCCTCAGTTTCTAAGTTACTCTGTTCTGTCTGTAAGTGTGTAGCTGGATTCACTATATAATTCCCGGGCTCATTGCATATGGGAAAATACCCACGATGTGTTTTCATGGGTGTAACAGCTTTTCTGTTCCTCCACTCTGGTTACCCTCTTACCACAAAGAGGCGACCACATTTGTGCCTTATTATCATGAAACGGTAATTTCCTTTTTCCAGGTACCTCAAAGCACTATGCTAGTGTCAATTTTTTTATGAAGTTAGTATAGACACAGGGGCTGTCTTTTGGATATCAAATAGCTTTATTTAGAGCTACCTATATGGAATTCTTCCAGAGAGAGTAGATTTTGAAGTTTCTGTTTTATTTAGTTATTTTCTTGTAAATTCTCATCAAAAGTTTAAGTGAACTAACTGTTATAATCCCGGACTTAGGCCCTAGCTGGGATAATTAACCACTTACAAATTGACAATAGCAATACTTTTTGGACTAGGCCCAAGCCATTAGGTTTGATGCCCCTTCAGGTTTTCTCATTTTCTCTGCCCTTCCAACCCACATGATATTTCTCTAAAAGCCATGATTAAAAGGTACAGTCATACATCCCACAGTCAGGACCATTCTTTCTGTTTATTGTATTGAGAAATACAAAACAAGAAAGAGAGGACTCATTTAGAATTTTCCTTTTCTTATTTTAAAACCAAATTCACAGATATAATGCAAAATCATTGTTTTAAATTAAGGAAAGGAGATAAAAAAATTTCTCCTTGCCATCTTTTTTTTTTTTTTGCTTAAAATCTGAAAGTGTCTAAACCCTGACTAACTCATGCCCATTCATTCTTTAAACATTGCAGGTAAATGGTATCCCTGAAGAAAGAAAATTGACTGAGGCAATGAATTTGTAATCAGACAATATAGCAGTTATGTCTTCTTTCTTCGTTTCCAATAATGCATGAGCTTTTCTGGCATATGTTGTGCATGCTGACATTCTTACGTATGTACCAGATAATACAGCATAACTTTCATTTTACTAATGTATTTTTTTTGTACTTAAAGCATTTTTGACAATTTGTAAAACTCCAATGACTTTATATTTGTTACAATAAAAAGTGCTCTTTAAAATAAATATTATCAATGAAGCCCAGTATCTGGTGAAAATTACTTCTGAAAAGTATGTGATTGCCTATTTAGTAGGAATCTTTTAGTTCATGTGTTCATCCCTCATTCAACAAGTTTTTAAGTGCTTCCTATAAATATATAAAAAGTCTGTGCTTCCCTGTTTCAAATGAGCAGCTCACTTAAATAGTCTTTGTGACCTGTAAGGCCTGTTACTTCATATACACATCCTAGAGTGTTTTAGGGCAAACTAGTTTTATCGCTTGTGGATCTGATGACACCCATTTCATGAAAGACAAGCCCAGGTTGCATACTTACCTGATTCCATAATCAGATGTTTGACTTCAGAATTAAACCAGGAGCTATCATTCAAAAAGAAGAGTTACCTGCTAATGGTAACATGAATCACCCCAAAAGTCCGGGGTCTCTGCTGTGACTACTTTTGAGGCTTAGCAGATTTTCCTCATACAATGTTGGCTTGCTTTTTCTTGAATACTATTGGATCAAATACGGCTGTCAGACCAACTGACAGGGCAGCTTCTGTTGCAGACTGGACCAGCTGGATAACGTTCTCGTACTCTGCTCTGGGCAGATTTCCATGTTACTTGTAACTTGATTAGAGGACACAAAAATAATGTCTAAACCTCCTTTCAAAACCCAAAAAGATTCCCTGTTTGTATTGTGCACAGAAAACTTGTTTTCCATTTGAGGGAGTTCTCTGTCACGTCCTTGACATTGGAATCCTTCACCTCCTCTGGGACTTAGCAGAGAATGAAGTCTTTCATCTCTTTAAGATTTATGTTATGCCTATTCCTTTACCAAGGTGACTAGGGTATTGCCACTTACTATTTTCCAGGGCTGAACAACTCAAGGTTGTAAAATGTATTAAATCATGTCCTGGGAGGAAATAAAGGTTGTCAAGTTTCCAGAGAACTAGACTGTGGCATAAAAGCAGAGAGTTAACAAACTATTACTCTTGCCAGGTGGAAGCAAACTGTTTTTGGCAGTCCAAGTGAGCAGAAGCAAGGGAACTGCAGATCTGGGATCAGGAATTTTCTTATTTGGTTTTAGTACAAAGGCCACTGTGAGGATTGGAAAATGTAGTTGGAGTTAGCATTGCTTTGTGTACTGACCATATTGAGGAATTGAATGGAGATAGGAATCATTGGTCATGTCACAAATTTTTGATAATAGGATTAATCTCTGCAATTCCCCTGAAAAAGTGATCTTGCCTCTGACTTAATGTTTTTCTTTTGTTAGAGAAGCTATAGATTTACAGAAAGATCATGCAGAAAATACACTGTTCCTATGTACCCCCACCCCCAGGGTTTTCCCTGTTATTGACACTTTGCATTAATGTGGTACCTTTGTTAAAATTGATGAAACAAGATAATTTGATTATACTATTAACTATACTCCATACTTTACTTTAGGGTTCACTGATTGCATTGTATAGTCATATGTTGTTGTTGTTGTTTTTAAATTATTCTACTAAAAGAAGTGCAACTTAAAATTTCCCTTTTTAACCAAATTCAAATATGTTAATTACATTCACATTGTTGTGCTCCTTTCACCACCGTTAATTACCAATACTTTTCATCATACTACACAGCAAGCAGCTCTGTACCATTGAAACATTAACTCTCCATTCCCTACCACCCTAGTTCCTGGTAACCTGTACTCCATTTCTGAATCTATTAATTTGCTTATTCTAATTATTTCATATTTATGAGATCATACAGTCCTTTTGTGTCTTGTTAATTTCACTCAACATAATGTCTTCAAGGTTCCTGTATGTTATCGCATGAATCAGAAATTTGTTTTTATTTCAAAAACAAAAAATTGTTTTTATTTAAAAAACTACTTTTATTTATAATTAGAGAAGTTATACAAGAAAATCATGTATAAAACAATTCCAATATACCCTACTATTGTTGACACTCTGCATTAAGTGTGATTCCTTTGTTACAATTGATGGAAGAATATGAAAATAGTACTATTAATTATAGTCTAAATGTAGTCTTCTAATCCATGAACATGGAATATCCTTCCCATTGTTCAGTTGGAATCATTTCATGGTATCTGCTTTCAGGAGCCTAGGAAACTAAAACAGATTTTGGTTCCAAGAGAGTGAGGAGCTGCTATTGCAAATACCAAAAATATGGAAACGGCTTTGGAATTAAGTAATGGGTAGAGGCTGGAAAAATTGTGAGGCATTTGATAGAAATAGCCTAGAACTCTTTGGAGAGACTGCTGATGGAAATATATATGCTAAAGGTACTTCTGATGAGGCCTCATAAGAAAATGATAAATGTGTTATAGGAAACTGGAAGAAAGGTGATCCTTCTTTTAAAGTGGCAGAAAACTTAGTGAAACTGAGTTCTGGTGTCAGATGGAAGGTAGAATTTGAAAGTGATGAACTTGGATATTTAGCTGAGAAGATTTCCAAGTTATGTATTGAAAGTACAGCCTATTTTCTCCTTGCAGCTTATGGTAAAATGAGAGAGGAAAGGGATAAGCTAAGAACTGAACTCCAGGGCACAAAGAAATCAGAAATTGGTTTAGAGAATTCTAAGCTTCTAGAAGATGAGTCCCCAGAACATAATGCTCCAATGTGAAGGTTCAACTGAATATAGATCCCATCAGCCATTTCAGTGCAAGTCAGTATTAGATGTGTAGTTATCCAGGAAGGATCTGTGGAAAGTTCTTTTGTCTGATGATATGAACCCCCTGTGTACGATGTACAAAACCAATTTTGTGAAATCTGTATGAACAGAAGCACTGCCAGCCTGGACTAAAAGAGACAGAAAAACTACAGATGGAAGGAAAAATCACTTCAAAAGCAGGACCATGAAAGCTGAAGTCTGGACCTATATCATATTCTCAGGCCAAGACACTGAACTCACATGCATGTCTGGGAAGGATGTGTGTGCCTGTATGGAGAGGGTGGGCCTTCTGCCTTATTATTCAGTAACAGTGCTACCACTTCAGTTTTCTCAGATGCCCCAGGGATTTCAGAGGGTCTGGCCATCACCCCAGTGCTTGAAGAGAGTGGAATCTTCACCCAATGTTCAGGGAAAGCATAGCCACTTTGCAAGCACTCAGAAATGGTGGGGCTGCTGCTCCAGCAGGTCTAGGGGACAAAACATCATTCCATAGATAACTTCCAGACCTTGAAATCTGAGTATTCTTCACAGGGTTTTGGAATTATTTGGGACCAATGAACGCTGTTTTCCTTCCAATTTCTCCCTATGGTAATGGAAGTGCTTACCCTATGACTATCCCTCCTTTGTATATTGGAAGAAGATAGCTTGTTCTCTAGGTTTCACTGGTCCACAGATGGAGGGGAATTTGTGCTGCAGTGCAATTTCCATGAGACTTTGTACTAAGCATAGTTTCTGAAATGATTTAAGGCTTGGGATATTGTAATGTAATGAACATATTTTGCATGTGGAAAGAACATGTCTTTTGGAGGTCCAGAGGGTGGAGTGTGGTGATTTGAAGCTGAATGTACCCCTTGAAAAACACCCATTTCTGTGGATGTGAACCCATTGTAAATAGGACCTTTTGATGAGACTACTTCAGTTAAGGTGTGATCGCATTCAGGATGGGTCTTAATCCTATTATTGAAGTCCTTTATAAACAGAATGAATACAGAGAGAGAAAAAGAAAGCCATGGTTATAAGAAGCTGAAATCAGTGAAACCTGGAAGAGAAGGCAGAGACAAGCAGATGCCACCACGTGCCTTTCCATGTCTCAGAGGAGCAAAGGATTGCTGGGGCAGCCAGTCTTTGGGAAGAAAGCATCACCTTGATGATGCTTTGATCTGGAAGTTTTCTCAGCTTCAAAATGGTAAGCTTAATAAATTCCCATTGTTCAAATTGAGTGCATTGTTTAATTTCCAAATATTTGTGAAATTTCAAGTCTTCCTCTGGGTATCGATTCTAACTTCAGTCCATTGCAATTAGAGAAGATACATTATATGATTTCAATATTTTAAAATTTATTGAGACATGTTTTGTGGCCTGTATATCATCTGTACTGGAGAATAACCCATATGCACTAGTGAAGAATGTTTATTCTATTGCTATTGGATAAAATGTTTTATATGTGCCTGGTAGGTGTGGTTGGTTGAGAGTACCATTCAAGTCTTCTATTTCCTTATTGATCTTCTGTATAGATATTCTATCAATTATTGAAATTGAAGTCTCTTACTGTTAGTGTAGAACTGTCTATTTCTCCCTTCAAATCCATCAGTATTTGCTTCATATATTTTCTGGCTCTGTCTTTAGGAGCATATATGTTTATAATTACTTCTTTTTTGTTGAATTGACCCTTTATCGGTGTATGAAAACGTCCTTTGTCCCTTATAACAGTTTTTTACTTAAAGTCTATTTTATATGATATTAGCATAGCTACCTCAGCTCTCTTTTGGCTACTCTTGGCATGGTATATATTTTTCTATCCTTTCATTTTCAATTTGTGACTTTCAATTTAAGGTGAATCTCTTGTTAACAACAAATAATTGAGTCATGTTTTTTATCATACTGTCAGTCTCTGCCTTTTGACTGGAGAGTTTAATCCTTTTATCTTTAAAGTAACTACTGATATTGTGGGACTTTTTTTTTTTTTTCTACTATTTGATCTTTGTAAGTCTTGTACATTTTTTTGTCCATCAATTCTTTCCAATAATGTGTGCTTTCATATTTATTTGATTTTTGGTATTATACCATTTTGCATCTTCTCATTTCTTTTTGTACATGTTTTTCCTATATTTTCTTTGTGGTTGTCTTTGGGCTTAAATATCCTAAATTTATAACAATCACATTTTAATTGATACCAACTTAGCTTTAACTGCATACACATATATGTTCCTGTACCCCTCTGTGTCCCCACCTTTTTGTTGTACTCATTATATATCTTTATTTATTATATGTCCAAAACCATAGATTTATCATTACTTTATATGCATGTATAGTTTAGAACCTATGAGAAGTAAAAAAAAAAAAGTAGTGATATACCAAAAAATACAATACAATAGTATTGGCATTTATAATTAACCATTGGATTATCTTTACCAGAAGTCTTTATTTCTTCATGCAGCTTCAGTCCACAGCCTCCTTTCCTTTTAGGCTAAAAAACTCTCTTTAGCATTGTTTGTAGGGCAGATCTAGTGATGAAGAACTTCATCAGCTTTTGTTTATCTGTGGATATCTTATTCTCCCCCTAATTTTTGAACTACAGTCTCCACCAGGTATAAAATTACTGGTTGGCAATTGTTTTCTGTCAGCACTTTAAATATTTCATCGCACTGCCTTCTTGCCTCCATGGTTTCTGATAAAAAAAGAACAGCACTTAATCTAGTCAGAACTTCCCTGTACATAACACATTGCTTTTCTCTAGCAGCTTTTGGAACTTTCTCCTTGTCCTTGGCAACTGACAGTTTGACTACAGTGTGTCTGAATATGATGCCCAGAGTTTATCTTCTTTGTTGTTCTTTCAGCTTCTTGAATGTACATATTCATATCTTTCATTAAATTTGAGAGGTTTTCTGCTATTATTTCTTTGCATATTCCTTCTACCCCCTTTTCTGTTTCTTCTCCTCCTGGGATTCCCATAATGCATATATTGGTATGTTTGGTGGTAGCCCACAGGTCTCTTATGTACTGTTCACTTTCTCCAATTTTTTCTTTCTGCTCCTCGGCCTGAATCATTTCAAATGTCTTGTATTATGTTCATGGAGTCTTTCTTCTGCCAATTTCAATCTGCTATTGAAAACCTCTAGAGAATTTTTCATTTCAGTTATTGTGGTTTCTGACACTAGTATTTCTATTTAGTTAAAAATTTTAAATTTTCTGTCACTTCGTTTAGATTCTCATATTGTTCATTCATTGTTTTCCTGATATCCTTTTATTCTTTCTCTGTGTTTAATTTAATTCCCTGAGCATATTGAGGATAATTTTTTTTTTAATCTGTGTGTGGTATATCTGAAGCCTGGTCTTTTTCATTGATGGTTCTGGATTTTTATCTTGCTCCTTTAGATGGGTCTTCAATTCCTTTTTCTTTGTCTTTTCATCTTTCATTGCACACTGTAAAATTTAATATTTTAAAGTGTTAACTGTAAAATTTAATCCCTGATTTCTCTGTTCCTTAAGTTTGTATCTAGCTAGTGATTTGACAGATATCTGTCGGTGTGAGTAAAATAAACAAATGCAAAAATGGCTTTCAGAGTCTTTACAAATTGGCTTTCTGTTGGCTGGTGCTGGTGCTCTCATTTGGAGTTTATTCTTCCTATCAGGAAGATTAGCTTGACATGAAAATGATATGCAGGGTCCTCTCCATCTTTTCTGACTCTGTGTTTTTGGGCTTGGGCTTGCTTGTAGCCTTAGGAATTCCTCTGTTTACAGGAATTTTAATGTCCCTTCTACTCCTTTTGAAATAGACTTTCTGCCCCTCCTGAGTACTCTCCTTTAAAGCAAGAAATCCTTTTCCCCAGTGTGCTTTAGCTGTATTTTTGAAATATAGTCTCCACCAGGTATAAAATTACTGGTTGGCAATTGTTTTCCGTCAGCACTTTAAATATTTCATCCCACTGCCTTCTTGCCTCCATGGTTTATGATTAAAAAAAACCAAACAAAACAGCACTTAATCTAGTCAGAACTTCCCTGTACATTACATACTGCTTTTCTCTAACAGCTTTCGGAACTTTCTCCTTGTCCTTGGCAACTGACAGTTTGACTACGGTGTGTCTGGATATGATGCCCAGAGTTTATCTTCTTTGTTGTTTCTTATAGTGCTTTAGCTATCTGTAAGGTGCTTCTGCCTATTGGGCAAGCTCTGGGAGGGTAAGCCGGAAGCAAGTTTCCTAATGCAGTCTTCAGGCTGCCGTCAGATACGATGACCCCAGTATACAGGTACTGCAGCATGCACATAGGGGTTACTCTGCTCTCTCCAGAACGGGGCCAGGATCCACAACTGGAGCAAAACCTGCTTCCATACCACACCTGACTGTGTGGAGAGGGGGCCAACAATTTTGTCATGAGCATTACTTTTACCAGAAGACTTTTTTTTTTTAAAGCTATGTTTTCTTGTTTTGATTTGCCTAGTTACTGTAATCCTTTAACTATTTTCCCGAGGGTTCTGAGGAAGATGGATCTGTCAGTTTCTTACCAGTTGTTCAGAGATTCTGTGGGGGATCAGTTCCCTTGAGCATTTTATGCTGCTGTCTTACTCTGTGATCACCCTGAAGCATCTCTGCTTTAATATTTTCAAAAGGACAAAAAAGCCCAATAGTTTCCCCTTGATTATTTCTCTTCTAATAGTCCTTATGTTACGGGCCAAAATGTGGAGATTCTACATGCTGAGGATTTCTGTCCTACTGTGCACTTCCAGAATGGACAAACTGTCACATGAGTTTGAGGTCCCCATGGTAAATAGATTAAAACACCTTTTTTTCAGTTGGCTATATTTGGCACCTGTCATAAAAAAAATAACTGCAGTGAATTCCTGCTTATCAGGATTTCAAGTAACCTTAAATCTAGATTCCTTAAGAGTTTGGGATTTTCTTTTTTCCAAGGTATAATCTTGCATAAATAACATTGGGGAAGGTCTAAGGTTCAGTTACCATATAGTTTTTACGTGAGGTTTCACGCTTTCCCTTCATTGCACAGGTCCCATTTCTATAAACTGCCTCTAGGATTGACTAAAAGATCATGACTCCTGAAAGCACTGACCATGATAAGGCGTTTTTCCACAAAGCTGTTTGTATATGTATTGCACTAGGTATTTCCCCTTACTTGGAATAAATATAGGGTAGTGAGAAATAAGAGAGGTACCTGAAGACAAAGGTACCAATTGCAAGAATGAAATTGGAAGCCTCCTAAAAATGTATTTTGGTCAGAACATACATTTTAAAGTCCACATCTTTAGGTATACCCAAAAGAATTGAAAGCAGGGACTTAAACAGATATTTGCACACCAGTGTTCACAATCGCCAAAAGATGGAAACATCCTAAGTGTTCATCAACCGATGAATGGGTAACAAGAATGTGGTGTATACATGCAATGAAATATTATTCAGCATTAAAAAGAAATGAAGTTCTGATTCACATGACAATATGGGTGAACCTTGAAGACCTTGAGTGAAATAAGCCAGACACAAAAGGACAAATACCATATGATCTCATTGATATAAAGTAATCAAACTCATGGTGTCAGAATCTAGAATCTACTTAATTGAGTGATTAGATTAAAATTTCCAAGCAAGCCATCCTAAGATGTAACAGCTTCACAGATTTGCATTTTGGAATTTCCTGTGGAATGTGCCTACCACCTACTTATTTATTGCTGACCTAATATGTTCATATGTATCTGGCAATAGTTTAAGGATAAATGGTAAGCTAAACTAGACACAGGCTTCAGCCTTATGGAGTTTTTATATTTTAGTAGGAAAGACAGATACTAACCAAGTAATCATATAAATAAATGACAAATTTCAGTTGTGATAAATGCTTTGAAGGAAAAGTAGTTGGTGCTATAAAAATCTATCATAAAGAGACTTGGCCTAGTCAGCAATGTCAGAGAAGATTCCCTAAGAAAGTGTGAGATAATATAAAGAAGATGAGTAGAAATTCATAAGAAGAAAAAATGTAAGAAAGAGTATTTGAGGCAGAGAGAAGATCTTATGAAGTTGGTTTTGAGGGTCAGTTAATGTTCTAGTTTGCAAGATGCTGGAATGGGGTATACCAGAAACAGAATGGCTTTTAAAAAGGAGAATCTATTAAGTTGCAAGTTAACATGTTCTAAGACTGTGAAATTGTCCAAATTAAAGCAAGGCTATAGAAATGTCCAATCTAAGGCACCCAGGCAAAGATACCTTGGTTCAAGGAGGCTGATGACATTCAGGGTTTCTCTTTCGCCTGGAAAGGTACATGTCAAACATGGGGATGTCTGCTACCTTTCTCTCCAGGCTTCTTGTTTCATGGAGCTCCCCCAGGGGCATTTTCCTTCTTCATCTCCAAAGGTCTCTGGCTGTGTGGGCTCTAAAGCTTTTTCCAAAATGGTTCCCTCTTAAAGGGCTCCAGTAAGCAACCCCACCTTAAATGGTTGGAGACACATCTTCAGGGAAACCATCTAATCAGAAGTTACCACCCACAACTGGGTGGATTACATCTCCATGAAAACAGTCAAAAAGATTCCACCCAGCAATATCAAATGAGGAGTAAAATGACTTTTCTGGGGTCCATGACAGATTCAAAATGGTACAGTTAGTGTAAGGTTCTATCAGAAAGTTAAGTTTGGCCAGAGCATGGAGAATAGGGAGCAGATGTTAGGAAATTGGAAGTTGAGGTTTAAGAGGTAATTAGAACCAAACTATACATAGCACTGTGTATTTATCCCAAGAAAAATAAGCTGTCTTCGAAGGATTTCAAGAATGAGGGATAGTGATATGATCATATTTTGCACTTGTATAAAGTCAATCCAACTTTAATGAATCTAGATGTGGGTAGAAGGGCCAGAGGGATTTGGATAGACCAAATAGGAAATTTGTCTACAAATACAACAGTATTATAGACACTGTTGGAGAAATGATAGTATTGACTAGGATATTGTTGGGGGAGATGGAGAGAAATGGACAGATTCAAGAGCTATTTAAGGGGTTTAATAGACAGCAGTTGTTCATATATTGGATATGGTGGTAAGGTAACAAAAGGAACCAATTCTGACATATGGACTTTTCTTGTTCAAATAATGGTGCTATCCATTGTGATAGATACTACTGTAAGAGAACCAGGATTGAGACAAACAATATTTCAGTTTTATGCAAGGTGAACTTTAGGTTCCTTTGTGAAAACCAAGAGAAGATGTGAATTTGAATCTCAAAGTAGAAGTCTGGACTGAGATATGAATTGGTGAATCATCTAGATAGAGGTATTCATTGAAGTAATGGGAGTTGAGGAGTTGCCTGTACATTCACAGTTGGGAATTGCCTGTGCATTCACTGACCCACCAAGGGTTGTGTAACAGTTATTCCTCCAATAGCTAGCAAAAAGGAGAGCGTAGATGAAGTTGGATATTAGTAGAATCTAGTGATTAGATAAAGTCTGGCATGATATTTTACTCTAATTTCACAAAATTAAAATAGTCTCAATTTTTCACAGAAATCTTTTTTTTTATTTTTAAAGGTTTACTTTTTTTGCATGGGCAGGCACCGGGAATCAAACATGGGTCTCCATTCTGGGTCTCCAGCATGTCAGGCAAGAACTCTGCCTGCTGAGCCACCATGGCTGGCCCAGATTTGCATTTTTAAAGGTTGCACATGCACTATAATGATTTCTGTGGTCAGATCATTTCACTTTGCATTCATTTAATAGGTACAGTTAGTTCATCTTAGATAATTTATCATGTAGTTTTCAAATTTGTACTTGTTAAAATCGTATTTATTCCAGGTTACTATTTGTGGTAGCCGTGGAGGCATGCCACTTGGATCTGTCTTCTGGAAATAATTTGCCAGTTAGCTGCAAGGAGTGCTGTTAGCTGACAGTCTCCAGTTGTTAGCACCTTCAGGATCTGTCTTAGCTTTTGAAAAGAGGACCCATCTTCCTAGGCAGCCACCTTTCAGCCATGACTGAGTATGGTAGGGGTACTAGGGCTTAGCTAATTTTTTCCAATGTGGGATTCCCTAATGGGAAATCTTTACTCTGAAGCTCCTCATTGGTTTGTCTCAGACTTTGTCAGATTTCTTTCCAATCTGAGGATTTCCTTGCCCAGTCCTGTTTCTTATACACCCCCTTTCCTTTTCAAATTTACATCATGGTTTGAAGATTTTTGTCTCAATTTTCCTGCTGCTATGACAAATCCCACACAATGGTTTGGTTTAAACAATGGGAATTTATTGTCTTATGGTTTCAGAGACTAGAAGGCTTACTTCCTCCTAGGGTCAGTAGGGTTCTGGCTAGCTGGCAGTCCTTGTGTTCCTTGGCTTTCCCATCACATGGTTAAATCCTCTCCTTTCTCCTCTGGCTTCTATTGCTTGCAGCTGCCATTTCCTTCCCATGACTTTTTCTCCATAAGGCCTCCAGTCATAGGTTTAAGACCCATCCTGATTTAGTCGGACAACTTTTAACTAAAAATGCCATCTTCAAAAGGTCCTATTTACAGTGGAGTCACACCCCCATGGATGGAATTAATTAAACAATTAATCTACCATAACTTTCCTTACTCAGTCTTGGCTCTTCTCCTCTAGTCTTTCACAAGAATTACCCCCAATAAAGTACTTGCACTACTAATCCTGTATTGACATCTGTTTCCCAGACAATACAACTGGCCACTATAGTATTATTTTACATTCCTAATCACAAATGTGGTTCAATGGTTCAAAAGTGGTTCACTGAATAATTAAACTCATAAACAATAGAAACACTAGATATTTATTGTGCCAGTTTGAATCTATTATGTACCCCAGGAAAGCCATGTTTTAATCCTGATCCTATCCTGTGGGGCAGCTGTTTCTTTTAATACTGATTCAGAATTGTAGGGCGGAAACTTTTGATTAGATTATCCCTATTGATATGTGGTGCACCCAGTTGTGAGTGTGACGTTTTGATTAGATGGAGATGTGACTCCACTCATTCCTGGTGGGTCTTGATTAGTTTACTGGAAACATTTCCCCAAAGAGGAAACATTTTGGAGAGAGCCAGAGCCAATAGAGAGAGCAGATGCAGACACTTTGAGAACAGTTGCTTCTGAGACCAGAGACACGGATGTTTGGAGATGTTGAAGTCCAGCAGACATTGCTGTGTGTCTTCCTGTGAGATGTTAAACAAGGCAGAACCTTGTGGAGGGAGCCAAGGGAAGCCAAGAGATGAAAGCCAGCCCTGGAGAGCAAAGTGAGGAACCCCCACAGGAACAGAGGCTGAAAGCAACACAGCCCAGGAGCAAGGGACCGGCAGATGCCAGTCACGTGACCAACCAGCTGACCAAGGTGTTCCAGACCCATCACCCTTTCTTGAATTAAGGTATCTTTCCCTGGATGGCTTAGTTTGGACATTTTCGCAGCAACAGAACTGTGAACTTGTAACTTATACTCTCTTTTAAAAAGCCGTTCCTGTTTCTGGTATATTGCATTCAAACACCTCAACAAACTAATATATATATAGTATATGTATATATAGTATATGTATATACAAAACACACACTTTAACTCAAAATCATGCCATTGCTGTTTGGGCATCCCCAAGACCACCCGCAGGTTCAATTATTCTCTAGAAGTAATCACAAAACTCAGCAAAGCTCTTATACTCAGTTACAGTAGAAAAAAAAAAGATATCAATTAAGATCAGCAACAGAAAAAGGCACATAAGACAGGATCTTGGATTCAGCAGGCACAAGCTTTTACTTGTTATCCTCAGTGGAGTCATGTGGGCAGCACTCAATTCTCCCAGCAACTATAACAACATGCATGGAGTATTGCCAACCAGGGAAGCTCACCTGAGCCTTGGTGTTAAGGGTTTTTATTGGGGATCAGTCACATAGTCATGACTGACTGCTCCTGTGGCTGATCTTCAGTCTTCAGCCCCTCTAGAGGTCAAGCTGATACCATATGACCTTGGCAGCCACCATAAACTATCTTGATTGACCAAAGACTCCTAAGTAAACAAAAAAAACCAGTCTTATCAGGCAGAAGATCCCTAGGGCTTAGAGTTTACCTTCCAGAATTGGGACAAGGGCCAAACTATTCTTTGGAATGTGCAGAGTGTGGTCAAGACTTGGCTTGTTGAGTTAATCCTTTACTTCACAGAAGATATTAATATAAATATAAGCAGATATTAGAGCTCCATTACTAAAATAGAATATGTCTCTATGTATTAGAATATATGATTTTTTGAGGCTAAGGGCTTTACATAAAATAAGTCAAAACAGAAAAATGCCAATCTTAAAAGTAGATTTTATTGGATCAGAAATGTATTCACTAATACCAACTCAGTGACCGGTCTGTTACTTGTTTTTTGTATGATTTTCAAATAATGTACAATTCCTTTCTAATATGAAACCAATTATTTTTATAGGAAAATTCAGAAAATGCATTAATACAACAGAAATATTGGATTACTTTGGTTTCCTCCTGAAAGCATGTAGTTTATTTGAGAGGTGATTCCTGAAAGCCAGAATGTGATAGCAGAGAAAGTGAAGAGGTTAGGAGATTTGGAAGGAAAGCTGACAAGGAGTACATTGTTCTGGCTATTATTCTGTAAAATGCAACTCAATCCTGTTGGGGACTACAGGAAAACTGTAGAAAATACTTCAGAATTTTTCCTCCAAGTGACAAGAGATTTTTACATTCGTCCATTGACTCAAAATCCTATCAGCTCCCCTATGTGGGACATGACATCCAGGGGTGAAAGTCTCCCTGGCAGCATGGAAGATGACTCCTAGAAATGAATCCAGCCCTAGCACCGTGGGATCAACAATTCCAATGTGACCAAAAGGGGGAAAAGAAATATAACTAATAAAGTATCAGTGGCAGAGAGAGTCCAAATAGAGTCAAGAGGCTTACTCTGGAGGTTGCTCTTACTCAAGCTTCAGTTAGACATTGCTACCTATCATAACCTGCCAAACCCCAACCAGGACCATTCCAGCCAATCCTAGAGAACACCTAGTGCAATATGTAAGATTCCACAAGGATTCTATGCACTAGAGTAACTTTCCAGAAACCTACAACATCCAGATGGGTCCCTGGTCCAAATAAGTCCTGAAACCTCAAGGGGCCAGCCTCTCCAGGACTTCAGATAGTTCCCTCTGCCTACTCCACATTAGTGACAGACCTTCCAATATGAAAAATTTACAATGGCCTTAGCCCAAACAACCCTAAAGAGAGGGATGGAAAGATCAAAGGTGATGATGGAGTTATACAGTGAAGATAGGATTTAACAAATGAATATGAGTGCCGATTATAAAATTGATATCTCCTTTAGTCTCCAGTATCTTAGAGCAGCTAGAAGTAAAAACCTAAAATTGTGGAATTGTAACCCATGTCAAACTCTGAAAAATGTTCTATACAACTAATTGTGGTGCTATGCTTTGAAATTTATAGCTTTTTTTGTATGTATGTTATTGTTCACAAAAAAAGAAGGGGAGAAAAGGTGATTCTGATGTAAAAAACTATTTAAGTTCTCTAGCGTCCTATATTCTGGAGCAGCTAGAAGGAAAAATCTGAGAGGATCATAAGGTAGCCCATGACAAACACTGGGATTTGTCCTGTAACTACTTGTTGAAGAGTGCTTTGAAAACTATTGCTTTTTTATTTCTTTGCTTTGTATGTATGTTATACTATACAATAAACAAGTTAAAAAAAATCAAACCAGTTGAGAGTTGCATTAATTCCCATGTACTTATGGGCTTTGGCTCTGAGTGGATTCAGCAAGATCATGATGTGCTGGAGAAAGCCCTAGGCCAGAGAAGCTGAAAGATGCTGTGGAAATTTGAGGTGGGAAACTCAGAAGCCTGAATGAACTATTAGCAAAATATCTTGATTAAGGGACACTGCTGGATTTTGTATGGTATCATTGATTGACAATGGGAAAAGTCAATTTACTATCACATATTAGTAGACATTTCAATTTTCAGTGAGATGATATCATTGTTGTACAGAATTTAAATCAAATTGTGACATTGTGACATACAGGAGTTACATATATGAAGGAGAATTGCTTGATGGGGTTTTTTTTTGTTCTATTTATCACTGAAAACTAATGCTTTAAAAGGAAAACTCACAAAAATATTTTGTGTTATTTTATTTTTCTTTTCTTTTCTTATACAGTTTTATTGTGTTATATTCACACACCATACAGACCATCCAAAGTATACTATTGTGAGTTGTTTCACATCACAAATATACGCCAGAAAACTTAGTGACTAAAAATGATAAAATCCACTGCTCAGTCATATAATAGATTATCAGAATTAGAGGAGCCATCCTTTATCTTTTAAGCTGTCATCTAGACTACGTGATATCCAGGATTGCTATGGAAAAGAATAAGCTCTGGAGGATCTCGTGGGATGCATTTAAGAACTGATCCTGGAAATAGCTTCTATCATACCGTTCATGTTTCATTGGCTCATTGTTAATACAGTTATTCTTCCATCAGTACTTGGCCACATGTTTTGTCCAGGCCACATTTGCACCAAAGGCAATACTCACCATACCATTTCCTCCTCCTGAGTACACAGCAAGATTACACTGGAGAAAGATTTCCTTGTATTCTTTCTAGAAAACTATATTGTAGGTCTACAATCCCTTCAATTGTAAAGTAAAAAAAAACTCAATGTATTTTCATAGATTCATAGCTAACCCATACAATTGTGAAACTTGACCTGAACTGAAATGAAGATGCCTATACTGCCTTTATTAATCCTACTTGGTATGACATTTTTCTATAGAAGTAGTAACATATTTTATTACAGCATGTTGCCATTAACCTATTGGGTATGTTGTTAATATATGGAATATGCCTTATATTTATTAGTTTTCTAAAATATGGGGAAAAATAATGAAATATACCTGGTCCCAACAGATTCCAGTATTGTGGACCTATATTACTAATTTTATAAACATTATATTTAATTTTTACGAGATTAAATGTCTTTCTTTACCTAACATTGGGGGTCCATGTGTGTGTCTCCAGCCAATTAGATAGTCAGAGAAAGTAGAATGTTTGAGATACACTGGTCAAGCAGAATAATATATACCCAATTTTTATTATTTTTCAAAGCACTCAAATGTCTTAATGGACTGAAAAGCAGGGCCATTTCATTCATTTGTTCAATGGCTATTTACTGCAGTGGTAAATAAAACAACTGTAGTGTGTTATGAAAGACAATAAACAAAGTCTAGAACACTGGCCCTAATTGATTCTAAATAAATATTTGTTGAGGGAATTACCTAATGTCATCGAATAAAAGTTATGAAGCTCACAGAGTACTGTAATAGAGAATGGAGAAAGTGAATCACTTAGATTAAACAATCAGAACAGGCCTTTCTTAACAGAAAGCATTTAAAATAAGATTAGAAGAATGATGAGGGGCCAGCCTGATCAAAAAGAACAGCATGAACACACATCCAAGGGCAGTGCAATGGACTAGGTAGTTTAGTTGCCCAATATACATTTACCCTTCTGGCAAACGTCTGTGTTTTTCTCTGGACAACCACTCCATACCATACTTCCAACCCAGGTGCTTCCACTAGCGTTGACTCCATACCCAACTGCAGAACTCAAGCCTAGCTAATCAGAGCACTGCACCCCATTGAACAGGGTTCAGGCTTTGAGCCGGCAGAAGCTGTGAGATAGAATTCTATTTTTCTAGGGTTGGTGAGATAGAGGAAGGGGTTATTTTCTGATATTCTTGAATATGGGGAAAAAGTAAGGACAATAAAATAAAACAAGGTAGTCAGAAGTTGAACAAGTGAATGCATTCTATTTGTTCTTTAGACAATTGGATTGAATTTTCTGACACTTCAGTCTCAAGAGCATGAAGGAGCTCTGTGTTAGAGTTTATTGAATGAATAACTCTAAAAGTGAGATTAAAGATGATTTTGGAAACATAAACAGAGTTCCAACAGTTTTGTAGAATTTGATAAAAGACTTTGGATTTTATTGGAAGAGCACTGATGATATATTTAAAGTAGGAACATAGCATAATCTAATTTCCATTTAACAATCACTCAGCAAAAATGGCAGAGGAAATACCACCAAAAATTCTCTCCTCCATAAAAGCAAGCAGAATGGGAAAAAATAGTTAAATTCAATTTTTTCACAGAACTCTAGAATTTAATCAATAGCTTGCAGCAATCTGGAGATGGTTTATTCAAGTAAAACAGCTGAATCTTGGTTAGTACAATTTGCTTCATGGCATTTTAACTTGCCCTATTCCCATCCTCCCTCTCTAGCTCCAAGGTAAACTCAAAACAAATAGACTGCTTGCATGGTGAAAACATCCAGTCTGATGTCCACTGGAGAAAGCAGAACGAGGTTGGAGCCCCTTCAGAGCCTCATTCCCAAAGAATTGTTATTGTTTGACTGGACTGGAGTTCTCTGGATGACCCCATTTACAAGATAGCTTTTATTTGGCCTGATTTAGAGTTCACCTAGTAGAAAAACCCTTTCCCCCAAAAAGATTTGTTGAAAACAATTAGCAATTAAGGAACGTTGTGACTTTCTGAGGCAATGAATAACATTTAGGGCAAACAATAGGCTATCCAAAGCACTTAAAAGGAAAAGCTTGGGAAATAAGATGTTCATCAGGGTTTTGAAAATCTCCAATATAGTCTTGGAATCTAGTAGGTACATGTATGCACACAGCTGTGTGCATGCCCAGGGCTATGTACATGGTAAGGAAAGACCTAAGAAGGCCCCTAGCTCTTCATTTAGGCTGACTTTGAGGTTTAGTGAGTGCAGGACATGAAGTTTAAAGCAGAGTTGTCAACCCTGGCTGAGGGTTAAAGATGTGCACCTATAGGCAAGACCACACTCAGGCTCAATGTTTCAGTAGACTCACAGGCTATGCTAATCAAAGTTACAGTTTATTACAGTGAAAAGAATTAGATCAAAATCAGCAGAGGTAGAAAACTCCTGGGCCAAAGTCCAGAACAAACCAGGCACAAGCTTTCAAGTGTCACTGCCCAGTACAGCCTCATGAGAACACACCTAATCGTCCCAGAAACTATATGTGGCAATATATGTGAAGTGTTGCCAATGAGGGACTCTCACCTTAAACTTGGTGTCCAGGGGTTTTTTCAGGGTCAATCATGTAGGCATGCAGCCTGCTCAGACTGCAGCCCCCTGCACCTGAGCAAAACCAAACATTCCCCATAAATTACATTGTTAGGATAAGTTTATCTGGTCAAATTGTTAAAGTGTGACCCAAAGCCTCAAGAATACAAAATCACTCTTATCAGGCAGGATATTCTAAAGACTCAGAGATTATCTCCTATGATCTGGCTAAAAGCCAGTCCTGATGACAGACCTTTCTTTGGAATATTCAGGATTTGAGTGACCCAGGCCTGGTGATTTCGCCCTTCTGGAGCAGGGGCTCAACCACACATTCAAGCAGGATGAAGAATCAGTGAACTTAAATATAAGAATATTGAGATTATCCAGTCTGAGGATTAAGAAAGAAAAAGAATTAAGAAAAGTGAACAGAGACTCCAATTTCGCAGCACACCATCAAGCCTACCAACATATTCATAATGGGAAACCCAGATGGAGAGGAGGGAAAGAAAGGAACAGAAAAAATATTTGAAGAAATAATGACTGAAAGGTTCCCAAGTTTGATGAAAAATATTAATCTATATGACCAAGAACTTCCACAGATTTCACTTGGAGAAATTTAATGAGACCACGAGACCGCACCCAAACACTCATGGCTCTGGCAATCCATCCACCTGTGTGTCTATCTGTCTAAACATTTGAGGTTGTTTACATCTGCCCCTTAAACACTTAATACTTCCATGTACATTTCCTAATAACAAGGATGTTCACTTATGTAACACCTTGAGTGCAGTTATCACCTTCAAGAAATTTAACATTGATATAAAGCTTACAGTCTGTGTTAGTTAGATTCAGTTGTCAACTTGGCCAGGTGAGCATACCTAGTCTTGTTGCTGCGGACATAAGCCAACGGTACGTGAACCTCATCTGTTTCCAATTACATCTGCAGTCAGCTAGGAGGCGTGTCTGCTGCAATGAGTGACGTTTGGCTTAATTGGCTGGTGCTTAAATGAGAGAACGCAACGTAGCACAGCTAAGCAGCTCGGCATTCCTCATCTCAGCACTTGCAGCTCAGCCCAGGCCTTTGGAAATGGAGAAAGAAGTCACCCCGGGAAAGTCGTTGGAACCCAAGGGCCTGGAGAGAAGACCAGCAGAGACCATCCTGTGCCTTCCACGTAAGAAAGCCTCAGTGGAAAGTTAGCTGCCTTTCCTCTGAAGAACCAACAAAATAAGTCCCCTTTTATAAAAAGCCAATCCGTCTCTGGTGTGTTGCATTCCGGCAGCTAGCAAACCAGAACACAGTCTATATTCCAATTTTTTCCTATTTCCCAATAATGTCCTTTTGGGCCTCTTCACCAACATTATTGTATCCAGTCCAGGATCATGTATTGCATTTACTATTCGTTGTCTCTTAGTCTCTCTCTCTCTCTCTTTAAATTGTGGAAACATATTTACAACATAAACTTTTTGATCAGAACCACTCTCAAATTCAGTGGGATTAATCACATTCACAATGCTGTGCTACCCACCTCACCATTCATTACCAGACCTTTCCCAGAACCCCAAACAGAAACCCTACACCCATTATGCATTTACTCCCTCTTCCTGTTTCTCCCTGCCCTGATAACCTGTACTCTACTTTCTGTCTCAGAGAATTTGCATATTCTTACTATTTCATGTAAGTGAAATAATACAGTATCCCTCCCTTTGTGTCTGACTTATTTCACTCAACATGATGTCTTCAAGGTCCATCCATGGTGTAACGTGTATCAGACCTTTATTCTTTTTTAAGGTTGAAAATATTCCATTATGTGTATATACCACATTATCCATTTATCTGCTTTCTGTTTGGATTGCTTCCATATTTGGCTGCTGGGAATAATACTGCTATGAACATTGGTGTACAAATATCTGGCTGAGACCCTGCTTTCAATTCTTTTGGTTATACTAAGAAGTGGGATTGCCAGTTCATATCTTTTTTGAGGAAACATCTTACAGTATTCCATAGCAACTGCACTATTTTACATTCCCACCAACAATACAGTAAGGTTCCTATTACCTGCATCCTCATCAGTGTTTGTTATTTTTCAATTAAAAAAGGAAATAACAGACATTACACTGAGTGCAATTCTTTGTGGTTTTGATTTGCATTTCCCTAATGGCAAATGATGTCAAATACATCTTTTCATGTGCTTATTGCCAATTGTATTTCTTCTTTGGAAAAATATCTACTCAACTCTTTTGCCCATTTTTAATTTGGATGTTTGTCTTTTTGTTGTTAAACTGTAGGAGTCTTTTTTATATATTCTGGATATTCAACTGTTATCAGGTATATAGTTTCCTATAAAGAGGGGATTTTGAAAACAGCAAGAGAAGTGACTCATCATGTGCAAGTGATCTTCAATAAGCTTAACTCTGGTTTCTTATCAGAAACCATATGGGATGACATATTCAAAGTACTGAAAGAAAAACTGTTAAACTATACCTATATCTAGAAAAACTCTTAAAACATGAAGAAGAAATTAAGATATTCCCAGATAAAGAAAACGGAGAATTCATTGCTGGTAAACCTGTTCTTCAAGAAATGCCAAAGGACGTCCTTCAGCCTAAAATGAAAGGACACTAGACAGAAACTTGAATCCAAATGAGGACATAAAGATTACTGGTAAAGTTAACTATATATGTATATAGAAAAGATATGGCAGGTGAAGTCACTGCCCTCCCCACTACCATGTGGAACATGACTCCCAGGGATGTAAATCTTCTCGGCAACATGGGACAGAAATCCAGGGAAAAGCTGGGACCCAGCATCAAGGAATTGAGAAAATCTTCTTGACCAAAAGAGGAAGAGAGAAATGAGAAAAAAATAGTGTCAGCAGCTGAGAGATTTCAAATGGAGTTGAGATTTCAAACAGAGTTGAGAGGTTATCCTGGAGGTTATTCTTACACATTATATAGATATCCCTTTTTAGTTTATGGTATATTGAAGTGGTTAGAGGAAATTACCTGAAACTGTAGAGCTGTGTTCCAGTAGCCTTGTTTCTTTAAGATGAGTGTATAATGATACAGCTTTTACAATATGACTGTGTGATTATGAAAACCTTTTGTCTGATGCACCTTTTATCTAGAGTATGGACAGATGAGTATAAAGTATGGATAAAAATAAATAATAACGGAAAAACGTTAAAATAAATTGGGTAGATGGAAATTCTAGTGGTCAATGAGAGGGAGGAGTGAGGGATATGGTGTGGGCGAGTTTTTTCTTTTTTCTTTTTATTTCTTTTTCTAGAGTGATGCAAATGTTCTAAAAAATGATCATGGTGATAAATATACACTATGTGATGATGTTGTGAGCCACTGATTGAACACCATGTATGGAATGATGGAATGTTTGTATGCTAAGAATGTTTGTATGTTTGCTTGTTAAGTTTTATCAATAAAAATATTTTTAAAAAAGAAAAGAAAAGACAGCAGAATGTTATATTCATTCCAGAAAATTGGCCAAATGGTTAAAAAAACATAATCAAAATATATACCATTCACAAGAGACAGACCTTAGATTCAAAGGCAAAATAAGTTGAAAGTAAAAGGATTAAAAAGATATGCTATGCAAATAATAACCAAAAGAGTGATGGAGTGACTAAACTAATATCAGACAAAATAAACTTTAAGATAAAAATCACTCTGCTCCATTATATAAAAACTAAGAAAAATGAATTTGCATTGCAAAACTACCATAAACAAACTCAAAAGACAACTGACAAATGGGGAGGAAATAATTGCAGCATATATAATAGGTAAGAGGTTAATCTTACTACTTTATAAGAATTCTTATAATTGAAAGGGAAAGGACCAAATGGGCAAAAGACATGAACACACAATTCAAAAAAGCTATGTAAATGCTCAAACATAGGAAAAGATGTTTAAATCCACTAATAATTAGGAAAATGAAAGTTAAAACTATGCTGAAGTGCTATTTCTCACTTATCAGATCAGTGAAAATTATGAATTATGACAATATGTTCTGTTGTAAGGAAATAAGAATTTTCACACTATTGCTGGTGTTTTAGTCTGCTAGATTGACAAAATGCAATATACCAGAAATGGAAATTAATTCGTTTACAAGCTTCTTTTTCTGAGGCTGTGAAAATGTCCAAACAAGGCAACTTCAAGGTAATACCTTCTTCCTGAAGACAGGCTGCTGGCAATCCAGGACACTTGTCAGATGGCAAAGCATATTGCTTGTCTCTGCTGGTATCTCCCTTCTCTTCTGGGTTTCATTGCCTCCAGGTTTTGCTTCAGTGGCTTCCTCTCTGTTGTTGTGGCTTTCTCTTTCATCTTTTGTATCTTGCTATGCTCATCTCATTTTTAAACAACTCCAGTAGGAGGATTAAGACCCAACCTGAATGTGGTGAGTCACAGTTTAACTCAATTTGAGATCCTACTCGCCAAAAGATTCTACTTACAATAGGTTTATGCCCACAGGAATGGATTAACTTTTTTTTTTTTTTTTTTGTATGCTGTATGGTGGGGCTCACATTTCATTCTTTTTCCATGTGAGTATCCTGCTATTGCAGCACTATTTGTTGAATTTTTTTCTTGTTTGTTTTTTGGGCAGTGCATGGGCTGGGAATCGAACCTGGGTCTCCCGCAAGGCAGGTGAGAATTCTACCCCTGAATTATCCTTGCACCCTTGGAATGGATCAACTTTTAAGAGCACGATTTTCTGGAGTGCATAAATGCTTCAAACCAATGCAGTTGGTGAGAATGTGAACTGGTATATCAATTTGGTAGGGAATTTGGCAATACCTAACGTATCCATTTGTGTTTTTAGCCATAAATCCCACTTGTAGGAATTTACCTGAACACCTCTTATAATACAAAAATGTTTTTGTACTAGGATACTCTTTGATGCAAAAAGTATTTGTAATTGCAAAGCATTAGAAACAACTTAGGCCTAAACTGATGTATCCATACATGAAGGTAGATGTTAAAAAAAAAAAAAAAGAGTGAAGACTATATCTATGAATTGTTACAAAGTGATATCCAGAATATACTATTCTATATAAGTGAAAAAACTATACTATATAAGTGAAGAAAAGCAAAGGGACAATGTTAAATTTCTTGAACTTGCTAACTGCACTTAAGGTGATTATATAAGGTGAATATCATCATTCTTAGGAAATGTACCTGGAAGTGCTCAAGAGGCAGTATGTGTATAACATACTATCAAATGTTTATAAAATAGATAGATGGACAGACAGATAGAATGAAATGATAAATGTGGCAAAATGTTAAAAGTTGGTGGGTCTGGTATCTGGGTATATTGGAATTCTCTATGGGTTTTGCATTACTTTTGCAACTGTCCTGTAAATTTTAAAGTATTTTAAAATAAAAAGTTTATTTTTTTAAAAAAGCAAAGGGAATACAGTTTCTATAGTGTTCTAGCTTTCATATAGGGAAAAATAATGAGATATAAAAAAAATACATCACTCTTCTTATTTTGTGCAAAAAGAAACAGAGAAAGAATAAAGCAAAAATTAATGTGATTGGCTGTCTAAGGAGTTAAAAGATGGGAAGTGGGAATTGGGTGAAAGGAATGGAAGATGGGGAGTGACAATTATTTGAGTTTTTGAAAATATTTTATTATTTTTTTGGTATGGTTCTGACTTAGAACCATATTAATGTTTCACATACTTAAATAAATAATAGATTAATTAATTAATTGATTAATTGAACCAACAAGTAAGGGACTACCCAAAATAAAATACAAACAAACACAAATGTATCCAAATGTATTTAAAATGAATAATCTAATGCCTCTGAAATAATTAAGGATAAAACTAATTTAAGTAGCTGCGATACAGTGGTTTGACTATTTGCCTTAAGATAATAACAAAAAGAACTATAAAAAAAAATTATACTCCAGATTGTTTTTTACAGTGGTATGGGTTCACGATTCTGAAAACTATTTTATATTCTAAGATTAAACAAGTAAGTGAAGATTTTTTGGATAATGGGAGCCAGGTTTCTCATTGTTGAAGGGAGTTACAAATATGGAAAGGGAAAAGGTTAAAATGAACTCCATAGTTTTGGATTGGAATTGGAGGCATCAATTTGAACCCAACATTTTAAATAAACATATAAATAGAAGATGTATGTGTGTATGTGCATCATACATCTATATATATTTCCTGGGAGGGTCTAGAAGCAATGCTACCTTAGAAAATCTAGCACCTAGATTCTTGGTTTCTAGGGGGCAGGACTTCTTTGAGCAAATGTTGATTTCAGGGTTGGTGTAGGGGTAGTATTAGATAAGCCTGGATATCCTGTCATGCCAGAAAATTAGGAAATGCTCAAAGAATAATGTAAATTCATCAGAAGAACTCAGGCGCTAGCTAGAAGGGGGCTCACACTGGCTAAATATGGGACAATTTGATTAATAAAATAAATAATGATAGTAATATATTATAAACTACAGATGAGGTTCATGAACCCATACTGATATCAATGAACGAATGACTGGACAGATGGTTACATGGATCTATCTATCAAATATACAAACAGACATTCAGACAGACAGACATTCATAAGGGAGAATGGGACCTATTAATAAACATAGAAGAAATGATGGAATTAGAAAATCATCATTCGGCCACCACCACAGAAACAATTATTTCATGCAAGAAGCATCAATACATGATCATTTAGAATCCAAGATCCTGATGTCATTGCTTCTAAGACCTCTCCTCAGTGCAAAGTGCTAGTATATACATATACACACACATATAACTGTATATATTAAAATTTGTGAGTAAAAGTGAGTGGGAAAGTAGAATATTCAAACAGTATCAAAATATCTCCTTATGCTGGTTTGGTGCTCTATGTACCCCCAGAAAAACGTTTTTTAAACTTTAAACAATTCCTATGGGTGTGAACTCATTGTAAGTAGGACCTTTTGATGAGGTTACTTCAGTTAAAGCATGGTCTATGTCAATCACGATGGGTCTTTACCTCATTACTGGAGTCCTTTATAAGCAGAATGAAATTCAGACAGAGAAAGAGAAAGCCACACGAAGCAGACAGAAGCTGAAATTCAACAGAGTCCAGAAAAGAACTGGATACCAACATGTGCATTGCATTGTGACAGGGAAACCAAGGACCAAGGACCGTGGCCAACCAGCCCCAGAATACCAATCTTCAGGAAGACATTGCCTAGATGATGCCTTGATTTGGCCTTTCTCTTAAGCCTCAAAACCATGAGCTAATGAATTCCCATCGTTTAAAGTCAACCCATTGCACGGTATTTGCTTGAGCAGCCAAAGAAATGAAAATACTCCCCATATTAATTACAAAGGGAAAATTTGTAACTTTTATGGGCTGAAACCTGTAAAACACTACCTAAACCAAATGTTCAGAGTTAACATCACCTGTAATGATACAATGTGCCTTCTGACATGATGCACTGTAAACACAGCCTCATTTGCCCATAGATTCATTTTCTAAATCTAAAAATGAAAAAAAAAATCTGACAATATCAATTTGAGGGACATTCTACAACTGGTCTTACACTTTAAAACTGCCAAGATCTTAAAAGGGTAAGACTGAGGAACTGTTTCAAATTAAAGGAGACTAAAAAAACATGACACCCAAACGCAATGTGTGAGCCTAGACTGGATTCTGGACCAGAAAGAGGACCTTATTAGGAAAATTGGTTAAATATGAATATGTTCTGTAGATTAGATAATAGTATTATATCAATGCTAATTTCTTTGTTTTGATAATTGAACTAAGTTTAGGTAAGAGAATGTCCTTGTTTTTAAAAATTTACACAAAAGTATTTAGAAGTAAAGCAGAATTATTTCAGCAACCTACTCTCCACTATTTTAGAAAATAAATTTTGTAGGTAGATAGGAAGATAGAAAGACAAAGATTGATTGGATGGATAGATACATAGTTATGTAGAGAGAAATGATAAAGTCTGTGGAGTAATATTTTAACATTTGGGAAATCTGAACATATGAGAATTGTATCATATTTACAACTTTTTCTAAATCTGAAATTATCTCAAAATGACAATGTTTGAAAATATTATTTTAGAAAAATCTAAAATCTAGCACTCTTATCAAGATATGAAGAATGGATAGAAGGGTAAGAAGTTAATACAAAGAGGAAAGAAGAGCAATAGTTTAGGACTAGGATGGGGAAGAAAAAGAAATGGAAAGAAGTATATATCTTTGAGAAATATTTTATATAGAAATTTGATAGAAATTTGCTGATGAATTGCAAGTAGAAATGTGGAAGAAGGAGGAATCAAGATGATTTCCACAATTAAGGCTTGCGTTCCAGGTGTTCCATTTACTGAGACTGAGAAGGATGGGAGAAGAAAAAAATAGTATCAAGGGTAATTCCAAGAGTTTAGTTTTAAGCACTTTTTTTCTCAGTTACAAAGGCCAACTCTTCCTAGGGAGAAAAACAGGACTGATATGCCATCTCAGCGAGTTTTTTTTTTTTTTTAACTTTTTTATTA
>PVIY010016995.1:0-29778 GCA_004026745.1 Myrmecophaga tridactyla
ATAAGCCAACTCAGTAGGTGAACTCACTGCCCTTCCCCCCTACATGGGCATGACTCCCAGGGGTGTAAATCTCACTTGCGGTGTGGGACAGAAATTCTGGGATGAGCCAAGACTTGGCATAATGGGATTGAGAAAGCCTTGTTGACCAAAAGGGGGAAGAGAGAAATGAGACAAAATAAAGTGTCAGTGGCTGAGAGATGCCAAACAGAGTCGAGAGATTACCCTGGAGATTATTCTTATGCATTATATATATAGATATCCCGTTTTTAATTTATGGTGCATTGCAGTGGCTGGAGGAAAGTGCCTGAAACTGTTGAGCTGTGTTCCAGTAGCCTGCATTCTTGAAGACTGTATAGCTATGTCGCTTTTACAATGTGACTATGTAATTGTGAAAACCCCATTGCTGATGATCCTTTTATCCAGGGTATGGACAGATCAGTAAAAAAAAAAAAAAAAGTTAGGACTGAGGTGATGATTCAAGAGTGCAACTGACATGGGAGAGCCTTCTGCACCACATAGGGTGGCCCTGGTTGCAGGGCCTGAGGAGCTGAGAAGCAGAACTGGAGCCTGATGCAGAAGCGTGGCGCCCATAGGAGGGCACGGATGGGGAGATGGGGACTAAGAAGTAAGACAAGCCGCGTTCCTTGAACACGCTACCCTCACCAGCACAGCCCTGTGACCTGCGACTCACCGCACACCCCATGTACCTGAACCCCATCACCCACCTTCACTCACCACGTTCCAAGCACTCCCGCCCCACAAACCTTCAGCGTGTGTACCCACCCCAAGTATAGCCCAACCCACCTCTCCTGCACCCCTCCCGACCGCTACCCCCCCCATCCCTGCAGGTTGTCACCAGCACATAAAGGCTGTGGGCACTAACCCCCATACCCAGGCTGCACCTGCCCCTGCCCGTAGTGTCGCACAGCCTCACCCCGCCTCACTGAGCTCTGCGCATCGTTTACAGCACTCCTAGACCTGCATATGCACGTGCCCCCCAGTCACATCCTTCAGCTCTGGGAACATTGGTTTACAGCATTCCTAGACCCATGCAATGCAAAGCCCTGAGAAAGCGCTGACCTGTACAGCCAGGTCACATCCGCCCCCAACCCCTGAAGGCAGAACACCGACCTGCTGCCATAGCTCTACACATGCACACAAAGGGCCCCACACCCTAGACCAGTGCACCCCAGGGTCACTCCCCTCAGACCGGTACACCCCACAGCTATATCCTCCCTGGCAGCAAGGTGCCCACGTTCAGTCATCAGAGTGACATCCCCAACCTGTGCCTATACCTGCCCTGCAAGGTGTCACGGCACTGTTGTGCCCTTCCCTGTACCCTGCATCCAGCTACACACCCACCCTGCAAACACAAGGCACTACTGAAAGAAGTCAACTCCCAGAGTAAATCAATCAAGATATTTACATGTGACAAAAACTACAGAAGAGCACTAAGCTCTAGTGCAGACAGATAGTCCAGCCTGACAACCAAAATAAAACACCAAAACAGACACAACACACTGTAACAACTAATTAAAGATGTTCATATAAGTCTATTTAATAGAATAAATGGGATGGCTAATGACATAAAGGAGATCAAGAAGAGAGTAGAAGAGGATAAAGAGGAATTTGAAAGAATAAATAGAAGAATAGCAGATATCACAGAGATTAAAGACTGTTGACCAAATAAAAACCATGCTAGAGGCACACAACAGCAGATTTGAAGAAACAGAAGAAAACTGATATAGAGGACAGAATAACTGATTTCGAGTGCTCCAAACAGCAAATGGCAAAAAAGATGGAAAAAATTGAATTGGAACTCAGGGAAAAGATAGGCAGAACAAAGCGCACAAATGTAAGAATCATCGATGTCCCAGAGAAGAGAAAAGTAAAGGACTAGAAAGAGTAGTTGAGGATATAATGGGGGAAAACTTCCTAACCCTTATAAAGGGCGTAAGTATATAAGTCAGAAAAGCGCAATGAACTCCAAACAGAATAAATCCAAATAGGCCTTCCCGAAGACATATCCTAATCAGTCTGTCAGATGTTGAAGAGAAGCAGAAAATCCTGAAAGCGGCAAGAGAAAAACAGTCTCCTATATACAAGGGAAACCACATAAGACTGAGTTCAGACTACTCAAGTGGCACCATGAAGGCGAGAAGGTAGTGTGTGATATTTAATATCCTAAAAGAGAAAGACTTCCAGCCAAGAATTCTATACCCATCCATGTTGTCTTTCAAAACTGAGAGGGAGGCTAAAATTGTCACAGACAAAGTATGAGAGAATTTTTCAACAAGAGACTGGCCCTACAAGAAATACTAAAGAGAATTCTGCCAGCTGAAAGAAAAAGACAGGAGAGGGAGGTCTGGAGGAGGGCACAGAATTGAAGACTACCAGTAAAGGCAATTGAAAGGATAAAAAGAGAAAGAGGTGAAAGAATATATATATCTGACAGATAAAATTCAAAGGATAAGATAGTGGGTTCAAAAAACAACTTTTCAGTAATAACTGAATGTTAACGGACTAAACATACCAATTAAAAGGTATGGATTGATAGAATGGATTAAGAAATACAATCCAGCTATATGCTGCTTAAAAGAGACTCATCTTAGACATAAGGGTGCAAATAGGTGGAAAGTGAAGTGAGAGGATGGAAAATGATTTTCCATGCAAGTTTTAACCAAAAGACAGCAAAAGTAGCTATACTAATATCAGACAAAATAGACTTTAAATGTAAAGACATCATAAAAGACAAAGAAGGACACTATATATTAATAAAAGGGGCAGTTCACCAAGAAGATACAACAATCATAAATGTTTATGCTCCCAATCAGGGAGCTCCAAAGTACATGAGACAGATGTTAGCAAAACTGAAGAGAGTGATAGATGTTTCAACAATAATAGTAGGAGACTTCAATACACCACTCGCCTGTATAGATAGGATAACCAGACAGAAGATCAACATGGAAACAGAGAAGTTAAACAACTTGATAAATGAATTAGATCTAACAGACATATATAGGTCATTGCACCCCAAAACACAAGGGTATACATTCTTCTGTAGTGCTCATGGAACATTCTCCAGGGTAGATCATATGCTGGGGTACAAAACGGGTCTTTATACATTTAAAAAACACTGAAATTATTCAAAGCACTTTCTCTGATCACAATGGAATGAAGCTGGACCTCAATAACTACCAAAGAACAAGAATATTCACAAATATATGGAGAGTAAATAACACACTCTTAAACAACAAGTGGGTCAAAGAAGAAATTGCTAGAGAAATCAGTAGCTGTCTGGAGACAAATGAAAATGAGAATACAACTTATCAGAACTCATGGGATGTGACAAAGGCTGTGCTGCGAGGGAAATCTATTGCCCTAAATGTTTATATTAAGAAGCAATAAAGAGCAAAATTCAAGGACCTAACTGCTCACCTAGAGGAACTTGAGAAAGAACAGCAAACCAACCCCAAAGCAAATAGAAGAAGAGAAATAACAAAGATTAAAGCAGAGTTAAATGAATGGGAAAGCAAAAGAACAATAGAAAGAATCAATAAAACCAAAAGTTGGTTCTTTGAGAAAATCAATAAAATTGATGGGCCACTAGCGAGACTGACAAAGAAAAGAAGAAAGAGGATGCAAATAAAATCAGAAATGAGAAGGGTTGCATTAACACAGACCCTGAAGAAATAAAAAAAATCATAAGATGATACTATGAACAGCTATATGCCAATGAACTAGACAACTTAGATGAAATGGACAAATTCCTGGAAACTCACAAACAAGTTGCGCTGATTCAGCAGGTAATAGAAGATCTCAACAAACCAATCACAAGTTAAAGAGATTCATTCAGGCGTTGAAAACCTTCCTACGAGGAAAAGCCTAGGGCCAAATGACTTCACAGGGGAATTTTATCAAACATTCCAAAAAGAAATAACACCAATCCTGCCTAGACTTTTTTAAAAAATTGGAGAAAAAGGAACAGTACCTAACTCATCTTATGACGCTAATGTCATTTTAATACCTAAACCGGGTAAAGATGCTGTAAGAAAGCCAATCCCCTAATGAACGTAGATGTAAAAATTCTCAACAAAATATTAGCAAATTGAATCCAACATTGAAACAATTATACACTATGACCATGTGGGGTTTATACCAGGAATGCAAGGATGGTTCAACACAAGAAAATCAATCAATACAATACAGCACATTAACAAATCGAAAGGGTAAAATCACATGATTATCTCGATAGATGCTGAAAAAGCATTTGACAAAATTCAACATCCTTTTCTGATAAAAACACTCCAAAAGATAGGAATCAGAGGTAACTATCTCAATATGATATAATGTTATTTTTCACACACAAGTCTATTGTGATAAAAAAAAAATATTTAAGCCACCTAGCCTTCTATATTCTGGAGCAGCTAGAAGGAAAAATCTGAGAGGACCGTATGGTAGCCCTTGACAAACTCTGGGATCTGTCCTGTAACTACTTGTTGAAGAGTGGTTTGACAGCTATTGCTTTTTTTATTTCTTTGCTTTGTATATATGTTATACTAGACAATAAAAAAGTTAAAAAAAAATAAAATAAGGACAGAAAATAAATAACAGAGTAAAAGATAATAATTGGGTAGATTGAAATACTGTGCATCAATGGGAGGGAGGGGTAAGGGATATAGGATGTATGGGTTTTTTTCTTATTTCTTTTTCTGGAGTGTTACAAGTGTTCTAAAAATGATTACTGGGATGAATATACAACTATGTGATGATATTATAAGCCATTGATTGTATACCATATATGGACTATGTGTGAAGATTTGTCAATAAAAGTATTTTTTTTTTAATTTCAAGCAAGTAAATGTTCAATTCTAACAGTGAACAGACTTTTTACAAGAAAAAATTTGCCTTATCAATATTTCAGGTGACTATTACCTGTTGGTTACTCTTTAACTTAAAAGACACACTTGTTTAACTGTATACCTAAAGGATTGGGAAAATGAAAATACTGTTAATTTAAAAATATACCGTTCCCAATACAATATTTTTAAATGCTTTCAATCTTATCACTTGGTTTAAATGTGTATTTGTCAAAACCTTGGGCCTGAAGTTTTAATTTACTTTGTTTATGGAAAATCGACCTTAAAATCTAATTTAACAGTCAGTTCTTATTGTCAAACCAATCAGTTCTGTCAGAATTGCCTTTCGTCAGAAAAAGTCTGACTTCATTTTTCCACATTTTATTACAATTTCAAACATACAGAAAAGCTGAAAGAATTATACAGTAAACACTGTAATACCCACCACCGAGATTCTGCAGTCAACATTTTGTCATGTTTTGCTTTATCATCTGTTCATTTATCCCCCTTATCACTACCAGCCCATTATATTTTTGCAGTGCATTTTAAAATAAAGTTTCAGACAAGAGTACAGTTCAGCCCCAAATGCTTTAACATGCATTTCATTAGCTACTGTTCAATGTTTGTTTACAACTCTTTTTTTTTGAGGTAAAATTTATACACAGTGAAATGCACAGATCTTGAGGTCATTAGATCCGTTCTGATAACTTTCAGCAACAGAGCATTATCACCCCCTCAGAAAATTCCCTCATGCCCCTTGCCGGTGAAGTCCCACCCTCATTCCTGTGAGGTGTCCTGGTATGATAACCTACTAACTGTAGGATAGTTTTGCGTGTACTAGAATGTCATATATGGAGAATTATATAAATCTTTTCTCTTGCATTTACCAGTATTTTATTCCTTTTTATTGTTGAGAAGCATTCCTTAGTAACAGATACACTGAATTGTTTATTCCCCTCTTGATGGTTACTTGGGCTGCTTCCAGTTTGGGGCAATTATGAATAAAGCTGTTAACATTCTTGTACAGATCTTTTTGTAGACATACTCTTTCTTGGCTAAGTATGTAGGAGTAGAACTGCTAGTCACAAGATATGTAGGTTTAATTGTCTAAAAAATAGGGTACCATCTTACAATAATATATGATTTATTTATATTTATGTATTTTGATACAGTGTATACTGTATCAATGTATATATATATACAATAATATATGAAAATTCTTTGACAACACCAAATAATGGAGCAGTCCTTTTAACTTTAGCCATGTGGTGGGTATGTGTAATATCTCATGGTGGCTTTAATTTTCATTTCTTTGGCTAGTGATGTTGAGTACTTTTCTCAAGTGCTTATTGACCACTTATGTATCTTTGTGAACTTCCTTTTCAGATTTTGTGCCCTTTTCAAAATTGGACTATTGCTGTATATTTGTTAGGGTTTCTTATTTACTCTAGATACTGGTTATTTTTCAGATGTAGCTGTGTATATTTTCTCCCATTTTGTGGCTTACCTACTCATTTTCTTAACGGTGCCTTTATGAGCAGAAGTTTTTAATTTTGGAAAGTCCATTTTATCAAACTTTTCTCTGATTTTTCCTTTCTGTGTCCTACCTTAGAAATCTTGCTTCTGTACACTGTCTCCCTTTCCCCCAGATCATGGAGCTATTCTGTTTTCTTAGAGAGCTTTATTAGCTTTTATTTTTAGGCCTCTGATTATTAAATTAATGTTTGGGTATAATGTGAGGAAGAGTAAAGTTTCATTTTCTCCCACATGGATATTGGGTTGTTTGTTTAAAAAAGAATTCTTTCCTAATTGAATGCTTGGAGGCAGGTATTATGATTGGGGTTGAATTGACTATGTAGATCAGTTTGGTGGGAATAAACTTCCTAAAAGTATTGATTCTTCCAATATGTGAACATGATGTATGACTTTGTTTTGAAGTCTGAATATACGTATTAATATTCATTTTACGAAATATTATAGAAATGACTTTGAAAATTCATTTTAAGATTATTGAATTCATTTTAAGATTATTAAAACTAGTCAAGATTAAATAGTCTAATGGTCACATTTTTATAGAGGTTAAAAACAAAATAAACTTAATGCTCTTGAATCTTAAACTGTAATAAGACAGTTTAATGAATAAAGTAAGGAACTTTCCTTGAATATTCTAGCCATCACACATTCTTCTGAGTTTTTTCTTTCTTTACTTATTAGTGCACAGATTAGCAAAGAATTGTTCTCTAGAGAGAATACTTCCTGAGGGCTGTGACTAACTCAAACTTATCCTTTTATATTTGGTGAAGAGTGTGAGAGGATGTTAATAACGAAGTCAGGATGTGATCTGAGAGGCAAGAGGTACCATGGATGGTTCTTGTTTAGACGAGAAGAAAGTGTTGTTGAGTAAGTGTGGGTTGAATTGGCTGGAGGAGAGAATCTGGGTAAGAAAAAAACATTTAAACTCTTACTATTCAAAATGTGGTAGCAGACCAGTAGCATTGGCAACACCCAGAAGTTTGAAAGAAATACAAATCCTGGGACCCACTCCAGACCCAGTGAATTGGAATCAGTGTTTTACAAGATTCTCAAATGTTTCATACGTATACTAAATTTGAGAAGCATTACTCTGGAGGTTCTGCAGTCACCTTGCATGAATGAATTAAGGACCATAGTCCAATCAGAGCAATTGAAATGATCTTTACAGGTGTCTGATGACTTGTTTGTTCTTTATCGTAAAGCTGCCACTATTGATTTTTCAAAATTAACATTTTGGTTTTCTTGATTTAGGGTAGAAAATAGTATCCGAATTATCTTTTTAGAAATCCATTCATCGAAATGCTACCTTGTGGGCTCATTAAAACTTTAAGAAGAATTATAAATCATTGACTTAAATAGCCTCAGCTATTATTAAATGACTCAAGTCATTTAAATAAAGGAATCTAAGGGGGCAAATGACTCAGTGTCCTCCCTCTCTGCTACTACCAGGGAGGATGGAATTTGGGGATGAAGTAGATATTTTGTAAAAAGAGTCATCAAGTTTGGTTGCTGTACAAGCTATAATAGTATGCTTGTTTTTAAGTCTAGAGAACAAAAACAAAGAAGACAGATTTTATTTTGCATTGTTATAATGTCTACGAATAACAGCCCAAAGAAAAGTCCATAGCAGCCTGCTACCTTCACACATTAGCTATTCATATTTTTTTACGTTCCTTTACCAGCATTGTTCATCAGCATACAGGGTTTTCAGTTATAATCATGGTATAAATGCAACTTTGTAGTCTGCTTATATCATTTAACATATTGCCTTTCTCTCATCTTCTTTCTTCCACTATTCCTCTGTTTTCTTCTTCTTCCTCCTTCTCTCCCTCTCATCCCTGGCTTCCCTGCCCCGACCTCTGGATCATCTTGGGCCCTCTACCGGAATATTTCCTGTTTAAAAGCTTACGGAGTTCCTTACTGCCTGCCCCAAGCATCAGTTTGATATTCTGGCCTCAATTCTGTCTGGCTTGGCCATCCTTGACATTTGCTTACCTTTTCTCCCTTCCCCTCTGTCACCGCCTCAAAGCTAGACCTCTTTTTTCCAAAGTCAATTTAGGAGATATATTCTGTGTGGAGGCCATTTTGGTCCCCATCCACTTATATAATGGAGCTTTAATATTTTCACAAGTGGGGGCCTGAAGACATTTTTCTTTTCTTATCTTACTTCCCTGCTTGCCAGGTGCTTAGGAATGATAGTTGCACAGGATGCTGAGCAATTTTGTGCTACGTTTTGG
Source organism: Myrmecophaga tridactyla (assembly GCA_004026745.1). Lineage (NCBI taxonomy): Eukaryota > Metazoa > Chordata > Mammalia > Pilosa > Myrmecophagidae > Myrmecophaga > Myrmecophaga tridactyla. Next base: position 8,630 of record PVIY010016995.1, read on the forward strand.
TGGAGTTATCAGAGAATAGAGAAGGTTCTCATCACATGGAGGATGGAAGAGATAATAGTTGAGGCTGTGAAACTATGAGCTCTGGAGCCAAAGTCCCTGACTCTCCCACCTGCATTTTGAGCCTGCTAGGAACTGCTCCATTTTAGACCCTGGTAAACTTCTTTCCCTCAGTTGTTCAGTTGCTGGGGAATTTAGGAGGTTACCTATACAGAAGATAACTGTTATTTTCAGTGGGACATTACTGTAGAATTTTAAACCAGATTGAGAAACTTAAATTGGAAACTTTGCATAGGTATTTATAAAGAAACTTGTGGGAGAAAGCATTGAAGCTGAGACATTGTTCAAATTGCCTTAAATGAGAATTGTCATTTCTTCTACTGGTTACCAGCTTCTCGTATCTTCTCAGTGCCTATTTGGTGCTTGGCAAAGGATTTTAAAGAATATCTCCCAATGAAAAGAACCAAGTCTCTGTACAGCATCAGATGTGTTTGAGAATCAAAGGGGAGCTTTTGCTCATTAAAATCATCCTTTGTTTTTCAGACCTTTTGACTCACTACATGGTAGGTAGCCTGTGTTGGCAGTTCACTTCTCAAACTTCCTTTCAGGTATTGAGTGAAGAGGTGGAGTGGAATGGGTAAGTTTGGAGAGATGCGGGGATCTGGACACTATTAGAAAGGAGGTTTTTGAATAAAATGTTTCTGGACATGCGTGACTGCCACTTACAGAGAGAGTGACCATGCATACCAGTTTTCCTGAGAACAGCTTCTTTTTAAGTTTGCTGACCTAGTATGATTATTTGCCCTCCTCTAAAAAGTGTCCTGCTTTAGATGATAAATTATATGGTCACTCTACTGATAAAATACTGTATGCCAGATACTAAATGTACCACACACTTTACTTAATCCTCACAAAAATCTGAAAAGTAGCTGCTATTGCCACTTAACAGATGAAAAGAGACTCGAGAAAAAGACTAAGTAACTTGTTTGAGATTGCCCAGTGGCAGACCTAGGAACAAAGTCTAATTTAGCAGACTGTAAAAGTTACATGCATTTCCTCAGCATGTCACCCTAAGGGTTTAATAAGTCTGGCCCCCACTTTTGAATCTCATGAAAGAACCTTACAATGGTATGAAAGCCTTTGCCCGGAAGAAACAATGCAATGGTGAATGTCAAGATAAGGATAAAGGTGATGTCTATGGCAGGGATGCTGGGAGTGACGGTAGAGTTATACTGTGTTTTCATCCCCAACTCCTAGATGCTTGTGGCCATTTGTTTCTTGTAGGGTTATACAGACCTGTGTGAAATTTGAAAGGTTATGGTCGTTGTATAGAGCAGCATTGCTCAAACTTTCATGTTTGTACATATGAACTGCATGCATATTAACTGGGAATTTTGTTAAAATATGGATTGAGTGGGGCCTAAGATTCTGCATTTGCAACAAGCTCCTGGTGATACTCATGTGGCCATCAGCCAAACTATACTTCAAGTAGCAGGAGTACAGTTGATTAGATTATCGTTGCCTGGGGCATCGGAATTGCCATATACATAGATGTCCTGATTTTAGAGGGAGGAGGAAGAAAAGGCTAGTTTTAGGTATTGATATATTGATACCCTCAGATTAGGTTTGGGAAGGGGAATGGGTGTTTAAATGTGTATGTTTATTAATCCTCACAAAAACCTGAAAAGTAGCTGCTGCTGCCACTTAACATAAAGAAAGCATTATGTTTTTATAGTTTATATATACGGCTTATTTTTAAAGTGTGTCCTCATTGTTGAGGAAGGGTATAGCTGGAGAAGTAGGAGGGAACAGTCTAGGGGTGCGGGCAATAGCAGTATGGGTGGTCTCCTTCCCAGCCTATGCAGAGGTGAGCAAGGCTTTGACACGCACAGACAGGAAATATGCAGAGTATCTACAGCCAGACAGGAATAACGTAGATGGATGACGCAGCATCAAAGCTCCTAAAAAAAGCCTCCAAAGGGAGGAGTCCCTGCCACAGACTGACCATTTTCTCCCTCTAGGCTTTGCCTGAGTGCCTGTGAGCATAGGTACACTGCAGGAGGCTCTGGCAGGCCATTCCTGTGGCTAATGGCATTATTCCCCTCTCGTTCCTCCTCCACCCCCCACCCCCAGCTGGTAGGTCCTAGGTAGAGATACCTCCTATATGTAGTTACTTCTTCTTGCAGCGAAGAGAGCAGGCAGGGTGGCATATGGCTAGCCTAATCCAGCTGTGAGGAGCCTCCCTGCTGACATTAGCAGATTTGCCCCACTCTGCCCTCCCTTTTTGAAGAGGATGTCCAGCCACTGGGGGTTATGTGGGCACAGGGCTGAGGAGAAGTGTACACGTTGAAGAAAGGACGTGTGCAGAGGCTCCAGAAGCTCTGGGCAGAGCTCAACTTCCTTAGGCTTTGTTGCAGAGCTGTGAGTGGCCATGGTAATAGGGCCTTGGTCCTGGGTAGCAGCCTTCAGAGGGGACCCCGGCAGCTGAAGGTATTAGTGCCCCCACGGTTGACAGGTATCAGGTGGTTTCTGGAAGGGCAAGAAAAACTTATCAATAGCTCCTGGGCATTATGTTTCTGATAAAGCATACAATTCTTGTGAGACTGTTCGTCTTGTTTCGGTCTGTCAGACACTGCTTTGGGTGTTTCCTTAGTCTCTGTCTGCAGAAGGGAGAGGAGGAGCTGGACCTGATACATTTGCTCATGGCTAATACCCATCCCGTTGAGGTGAGGGAGCCTGGGAACAGGGATTATCCTAATCAGGGCAGAGTCTGCTGTGGCATGTGGGTTGTGGGCCACGCCCTATGAGATGGCACAGGGCTTCTAGTGCAGCCAGGTGACTCCCACGTCCTCTACCAAACCTGACCCCTTTCTCTGGGATGAGCTGCTCCTAGAGGCATGGAGCACCACGTGTCATCCCCCAGGGTCCAAGTGTACAATGCTTTCTGAAGGTTGTCCCATTCCTCACTGGTGAACATTGCTGTGTCAGTGCTGCTCATGGGCCGCACAGAGCACATAGGTTTTTGCTAACAGAATTGTGAAGGTTTGCATTGGGCTGCAAAACCAGGGCTTGAGCCAGCAGCTGGAGGGAGTCCAGGACTAGAGTGTTTTGGGGTTTGGGGGTAGAGAGTTGGGGGAAGGGAGGGAGAGGCTGGGGAGAGGGGAATAAGAGCAGAGCTACACAAACAGGCAGTTGGCTGCTTTGGCTTTGCTGACAGCAGGGAGAACTTCAGTTGTGCCTGAAGGCCACTTGGCCACCATTGCAGGAGACGGGAGGGCGCTGCCTCACCACCCTCACTTACCGGCACTGCACCCAGACTATTCCAAATAGCTGTTGTGCTGCCTTTTCCCTGGGAGCCAAGTCTCCTCCCTGTCGTCGGCTCCTGCTCCTCCCCCGTTCTGTGAGGGATGATGCCGCTCTCTATTGCACGGCTCAGCCAGCTGATGTCACTGGCAGCGGGAAGCATCAGCAGCCTGATCACATGCTGGCCCAGTCTGTAATGCAGACGGGATAGGGGTGTGTGTGGGGAGGGGGTCTATATGGCAACTGCTCTTTCTCTAACACCCCCAAAAGTGCAGTGGCAGTGGCTGGAGCATCCAGCTAGCTTGGATGTCTGGTCCCTGAGCCTGGGGAAACTATTATTAATAACAGTTATTGTTAATAATATTGGAGAAAATAGCCCTTAACTCTGGGGTTTCTACTGTTTGCCCTCCTATCCAAAACAGACTTCCAGGACTCCGAAGAAACAGTTACAAACAGGATGCTTTTCCCCACCTCTGCGCAAGAATCTTCCCGTGGCCTCCCAGATGCAAACGACTTGTGCCTTGGCCTGCAGTCCCTCAGTCTGACAGGCTGGGACCGACCCTGGAGCACTCAGGATTCCGATTCCTCAGCCCAGAGCAGCACACACTCAGGTGAGTGGCGGAGAATGAGCTGGCTGGGGAGGGGGCTCTGTGGAGTGGCAGGCAAAGATATGCACAGCAACAGTTGTTCTGTTCCCCTTCATGTCGACAATCCTGCCCCCCACTTCCACCCCCCATACACACAACATGAAGCTGTTTTGCAAAAGATGGAAATGCTGGCTGTGAGTGTGGCAGGACAGATGGTTGCTTGTAAAGACAGGCATGGCTTTTCCACTTACCCTGATAAATTCCCTGGAGTTGTTAGTCTGCACCTGGGGTGGCCCTGAAAAGGGTCCCCAAGGTGACAGCCTTATGCAGAAAAGATCCAGCTAACCCCTCTGGTGCCCAGGCCTGTCTTGGAGATGATGTAGCAAAAACACTTTTAGGTGGGGGAGGGGACTTAAGGGGCTGATGACTGGTTGTCCAGATTCCATTTCTCAGTGGCTTTTAAAACTAGGTAGCTATATAAGAAGGATGAGTGCTCCCAGAATCATAGCAGGGCAAGAATTTTAACCTGGGGTTGGACAGGGTAATGTGGGAAATTGCAATTAACAGAAGGTTAAGAGGACTGATTTTGATAAGGGGTAGTCAGGGTAAGTTGGGTGGAGTACCTCTCAGCTACAAAGGTTTTTTTCTCTCTCTCTCTTTGTGTTAAGGGTAACCAGGTGCTTGAAGGAAGAGCCACTCCCCTTTAGGACCTTTTGTCTTGTTGGTGGGATTCAGTGGGGACAAATCAAAGGGGATTCTCGACAACCCATTTACTGCTGCTCAGACCTCCCCACTGCCCACTTATTTTCCTCTTCTGGTACGAGGGAGAGGGTTGGGCCAGATCTAAGTCTTGGAGTATTCAGTGAGAAATGTGAACTTAAGAAATAATATAGATACATTTGAAATCTGCATGGTTTACTTCATATAAACCATACATTAATAACAAAGAGTGTCGGCATTAGATACTGGAGGAAGGTAGAAAGATAGTAAGCAGGTGGGGGGAAATTTTTTGCTCTTGTTGCTGACAGTAGGGCACATTGAGCTTGCCAGCCGTCTCTTGCCTCCCCGTTCCAGTATCTGGCAAACATGGCAGCAAGGCATTGTCTTGTTGATTCCTCTCTGGCGTCCACCCTGTTTGGCGCAGGTCTTTTCTCGTACTGCTTGAGAGAGCCTGGGACTCTAGTGTTTGTTTCACTTTGTAATGCCCAGTTGTTTTGGTAAACTGCCATTTGATTAGGTAGTTGTGGGGAGGGTGGTTGGATTTTTTTTTTTTTTTTTTGGTGGGGGGAGGGTTCCATTCTCTGGTCCATTGACTTTAGTGACTACCTTTGGGTTGAGGTAGGATTTCTTGAAGTACTGGCTTCAGGTTTTTTCAGAAAGGTTGCTAACGGCCCTGTTCTCCTGGGCAAGGAGGTTGTGGTGTCACTGTTTGGTCTTGGTCTCCTGGGGATCTTCTTGGCTTGGAGGTCCTGGTAGTTTCTTTTGTGTGGTACTTTGAAGCCAACCTCTGTGGCCTCTGAAGCTGAACTTGTCCTGTCCTCACTCCCACTGTATTTGAAAAAAAAAATGAAAAAGCCCACACAGGAGGTGGGTTCCAGTACCTGTCCCTGAGGACTGGTGTTTGACCGAGGCAGGGTGTCTCATTGGTGTCAGGTTGGGGTGCCGCCCTTTCTTTGGCTCTGGTTTCTTTTAGTACAAGAGTCCTTCTGAAATGTGTTATAGCCAGTGGGCCCATAGAAATGCAGGTGGGCCTGACTTGGGGCTTGAAGAGCTTGGCCCGAAAGTTATTGTGAAATTAGGTTGTAAAAATAAATAAATAAATAGCTTGGGTTCAGCCATGATTTCCCCAGCTTCCTTGCCACCTAAGACACCTGTGCATATAGCTGTTTACCCTGAAGTATGTAAGTATGTGTGCGTGTGAAGATTTACCTCTCCACCTTCCATCCCAAGCACTCCAGTTGATGTGTATAACATGATTTTGTGGATCAGGGAAAGGCTAGTCCATGACCTTGGAGTTCAGAGGGACCGTAGGGTTGCCCGGCACCATGATCTGACTGTGGGCATGGTCAGTGTGGGCATGGCTTCCTGTCTGAGGGTCCTGAACACACCCATTCCTGATGACCATGCTCTCCTTGGTTTTAGAGCCATGGTGATGGCCACCTCTATTCCCCTGAGCTCTGGGCCTTCTCAGAAGGCCCACATGAGAGTACTGCCTTCTGGAGTAGGACGCAGCCCTCCCACCAGGCAGCTGCAGCACCAGATCGTGCACCCTCGCCAGCAATGCGGGAACATGCAGCCCACATTCCAGTGCCTACACTCCCTTCCCATCTGAAGACAGACTAGCTCAGTTTCTTCTGAGAGGGAAGAATATTTCAACAGCTCCCTGCCCTGTGCTGCTTCTCCAAGGCAGAGCTAAGGGTCAAAGAACACTTTCTGGTCTCCCAGAAATTGAAGCCAACTGGGAGTTATTTTTGCAGACAGCCTGTATGGGGCCCAGAATGCAAGCTCACTCTTCTGCTTAGTGATGTAGTGCCCCAGGCAGCTACAGCTTCCTATCTGACCATCTTCTACCATTTTAAGTATTCAGTAATGCAGGGGGCAAGTTTAGAGGTTGCAGGACTCTTGACTGAATATCTTGGCTAAGTTCATTCAGCATAAATTGAGAACTATCTGTGTTCTAGGGCAGTGTCTTAGGCACTGGAGGTACATCAGTAAATAAGATACAGTTTTTGCCCTTAAGAATCTCTGTGACTGTCAGGGAAATCAGATGAGAAGGCACAGCAAGTGCAGCATGATAGTTGCTGTGTTAAGGACTCCCATTTTTTTCTGTAAGGAGTTTTGCATTGGGACAACCTTTCATTGGGTTCTCAGCGTGAGCTGCTGCATGGGGACCATTCTTCAGGGCCTAGGTCCTTGTGCTGTGCAGATTTCACTGGCCTCAGAGGCTGCAGCAAGACCCTGAGGTGGAGTCTGTCCTTGAGCCAGTATTGGTTTTGGATGTGGGGCTTTGTGGGGTCCTTCTCTTTTAGACTGTACCTACCCTGAAGCCATACATCTTGCTAGAGAGGAAACCCTTTAAAGCAAGCTGAACGTTAAAAGTAGATTTTTTTCTGAGACTCCAGTGGCATGTGTTCAGAGCTCCATTACAGTGTCTGACTCCTGTAATGGAATGGCAAGGCTGTGGAAGCAGTCCTCCGTATCCTAGGAGGGGTGGTGGAGTGACTTACAGCCACCATTTATCAACTACTTCTTATGCTAAGTACATCGTGTGATTTTAATGCTTACACAGTCCTGTGAAGTAGGTACGGTTATTACTCTTCCTATCTTACAGATGAAGTAGACTCACAGAGGCTGTGGCATGACTGTTGACAGCCCCAAAACTCTTTGGTTCCAGAAGTCTTAAATGCTTTCTGTTATACCTGTGTTCCTCTGGGTGAAAGCCTCACATGTCAGACAAGAATCTTGTTTTAACGTGGGCCATCTGTACTGTTTTAGAGCCGTGGTGATGGCCACTTCTATTTCCCTGAGCTCTGGGTCTTCTTGGAAGGGACTGTTCAGCCAGAGGTGAGATGTTCCTTTGCTGAGGTCTCTAAATGCCAGGGCCCACAACAGACAGTTCTGACTCTCTCTCTACTTCTGAGTCTCATCTCAACAACTGTACCACCTGCTGGGTGTGTCTTTCTGCCTTCCTCCTTGTGACTCTTTTGCATGCAGCATTACTCAGCAGGAGAATGGAATGGCTCTGAGAATCAACTTTGGGGACATGGAAACAGGGACTCCTAGTGAATGCCTTGTCCAAAGCCCAGTGGGCAGACTAGGTGCTCAGTCCAGAGATGTCAGAGGACATGTCCTGTTTTCTTCTCACTCCGTTTTAGAAGTCCCTTGAAGAGTAACCTGTACATCCTCTCTGGTTTCTGCCCTAACTGCTAACTAGTTAATGGAATATTCCATGTGCCATGTTACTTGCAGGCTCCCCATTGTCAGCTAGATCAGCCTGGGATGAGAGAGGAGTCTTTTAACATTTTGCTTCTGCTACTGATGTACCTCAGCCTCTTCCAAACAGCCTTTCTGATGCAACATTCAGGATAGGATCGAGTCCCTCATATGTGGAACATGGACCTCCTGGCCTAACCAAGGTCTCTTGCAACTCTGCCTTGACTGCTCAATTCTCCACTACTGTATTCCCAGCATGTAACACAGTGCTTGGCTCACAGGTGCTTTCAATTGGTATTTATTTGTTGAATGAGCAATGATTGCTGAGCCACTGTGTTAATCCTGGATGTTTTCAAAATGCAACGTTCAGACAAGATCTCTCTCAATCTTCTGTCTCCTGCTTGTTTTGAGCATCTGTATGGACAGATTCTTCATGGGCCAGTATATCTGGGCCCCCATGGCTACTATGGCATGATTAGGCATTTATAGAACGTTCTTGCCATACACTGGAACTTGAGTCCTATCTTGGAGTCAGATAGTCTGTTCGAGAACAGCTTTCACTGTGGAGAAGAGAGAGAACTTGGGAAGCAGTGTGATAACAGGGTGCCTTCTCGGTGAGAAAGAAAGTGGTTAGGCACAGATGCAGGGTAGACTTTGACCTCATGTGGAACTTGGATATGTCTTTCCTGCAGGCATTAGAACCCATTCAAAGAGCAAGATTGATAGTCACATTGGGGAGAACGGAAATGTTTAGTACCACCTTGGACTTGTGGGACCCAGAGTCACTAGGGGGAATTCACATTCAAAAGGTCACCACCTGATTTAGGGTGCGATGTAGAGTTGTGGGTTTAGGGCCACACAGGCAGAAGAGCTTCCTGTTTTCATACCTGGGTAGGGTTCTGCTTTCTTCTGTTCCCTACCTCTAACGACCCCAGATAGATCCTGAGCAAGCATCACAGACCAAAGGGCAGGGAGAGGGAGGAACGTCTCCAGGTATGATGCTTTATATCTCAACCTAGAAATAATGGCTCCTGTGCTGGAGTTTTTTCTTGGCCACGCCCATTAGATAACAAGCATGTGACTCTGCTGTGTTTGGCCTGGTTTCTGCCCCAGATGAATTCAAGCTCAGACAGTATCTTGCAATGCAAAATGTCCAGTGTTAGGCCCTTGCTTCCATTGCTGCTGCTGCTGCCATCAGACTCTGGGTGCCTTTGTACTCTTGGGGAACGCTTCAGAAAATTCAAGCAGTGACTCAGCTATAAAACCCACAGGAGCTGGCATAGAAGGGTGAAAGTGGAGAAAGTTAACAATCAGTCTAAAAATATCACTGCTGATTTAGTCTCCTGTACCCTCTGAGGTAGCATTAATGAGTTGGAACCCTCTGCCAGGTCCTTTCCTCTCTGTGACTTCCTAAGTGCTGTCTGTACCTGCTGCTGCTGCCTGCCAGCATGTGAGTGGAGTTGAGTTGGAGCAGTTGCCTCTGCTCCATGAAGAGCATACTTTCTTTGTAAGTCACTTCTGGAAGATGTGGATTTTCTGAACACTTGGCCACCAGGGTTGGAAGTACTTGGTAAATCTCAGATACTCTGTGGTCCCTGAGTAGTATGGGTTAGGACAGGAGCAGAGCAATGAGGCCAGCTGCTTCAGCTCACACCCAAAGTCACCTAGGTTCATGCCTGGCGTCTGACCTTCCTGAAGCTCTGTGTCCTTTGGTGGAGAGTCAGTTTGAGATCAGCCACTGGCCTGCAGTATAAGGAACCAGCATTTTAGGTTGTGTGGCTTAGAGACAGCGCCTTTCTGCTTACTTGCTGTTTTGAGTTAGAAAGAAGGGAGCAGACCCAGGGAATGAGCCGTTGTGCTACCTGTTGAGCTCCTTCCCTCTGATTGGTGGAGATCTGTGCTGCCCACTCAGCAACGACATATGGGGAAAGTGTGATCTCATGAGCTGAGCTGGGAACAAGACATGCTCCATTTTCTAAAATGAGATCCCACCTTCTCCAGGAGCCCAAAGTTTCTGCCACTTTCCTTCCTTTGATCTATACTCAGAACCACCTGACCAGGCCATGTGACATTGGGCTATAGAGGGACAATTACATCATTTTATGGTATCTTTGCCATGGGGGTAGCGGTTGCCAGAAACTTGGAACCTTCTGCAGGTTAAAGGAAACATCAGAACAGAAAATCCTAGGCTTCTTGGTGCTTTCGTATCTTCCCTGTATCTTCTAGTCAAACTCATAGTGTATCCATGGCCCCTTCCAATTTAATATTTGCAGGAAGGTGAATTATCCTAGGTGTTTTAGTTCTGGGACACCTTGATCTTCCTTCTCTACCGGTGGGATTGCCCCTTTCTGGATGATTCCCCTGTTTGTCTTTGTGACTGGTACAGTGTTCAATGAGGCACTCTTCACAGCTCCTGTCCTTGAAAGCAGGAAAACATTTCAGTGGCTCTAAGGATACCAACAAAATCTGGGAAGAATTGGTCAGGACAGGGAAACTTTTCTACCCTCTCCTTCCATTCTGCCCTTCATCAACCAGACTAGCTCTCTTCAGCCTGTGTTTATTTCATATGTTTAGCTCCCTTTGAAGAGAGTCTTTGAGACCAGTGAAAGGAGTACTGCCACAAATTTGATGAGTAAGTCACTGAAGCTATCCAAACCTCTGCTTTGGTGATGGGCAGTGTAGTGTGAAGGAGGGTGTAAACTAGGCTTCTGCCCCTAAATCTGAGTTGTGTCTAAGCCAGCATTATGTTCTTAAGTTGAGTAACTTAATAGAAAAGGATTTAGCCTGAGTAAGCATACCGGCACCAAGCAATATGATCCTTCCTTTCTTTCAGTGGTATTTAGCAGATATTGATCCGGTGCTCTCTCCATGTGTTGTACTAATTCCTGCTGGGGGGTGGTGGTAAGGATGGTCCTGGGTATGCTCAGTTGAGAGGGTAGATCTTTGCACACGTGTGTCTACAGGTATCTGTACAAATGTTTTTGAGGCTTTGGGAAGCTTGTTTAAAAAAGATTATTTCCTCTCATAAGCAGAGACTCCAGAGATACTCAGTTACCCTCTTCTCCTCTGGGGATTCAAGTCCCCATTACTTGGGCTTAATTTTTCTCTTTGGTTAGATCAGCTGCCACGAAAGAGGCAAAGAAAGATAAAGGGAATTGACTAGTTCTCTTTCCTGTCTTTTTTAAAGTAACTTTTTATTTGGAAATAATTTCAAATTCACAGAAGTTATAAAATGGACAAAATTAAACGAAGAATCTTTGTATTCCCTTTATCCAGATTCTCCTATTGTTGGCATTTTATCCCTTTAGCTTTATCATTTGCATTCTCTTTCTCTCTCTCTCTCTGTTTTTCTCTCTCTCTCCCTCTCTCTCTCTCTTTCTCTGAATATATATAATTTTTCTGAACTATTAAGAGATGTTATGTACATTCATATATAAAAAAGTTATCAACTTCAGTAAATTTAAAATTGATAAAACCCCCATTCATATTCCAATTTTGTCAAGTGACCCAGTAATGTCCTTTCTCCTCCAGTACCTTCCTGTCATCTCTTAACATGTATCTGCCTCAAACAGCAGGCCCTAGCTGCCTTTATTTTTGCTTAGTATTAACTTTACAAAGTCCCTTAGTTGTTTTGAATATTTTTCACAATTTTTAGCTTTTTCTGGCTGTCACTTTTCCTGAAACTATTATCACCATCCGTGCCATTCTTTTTTATATTCTTTCTTACTGGTTACTTATGTCTCTGCTTCTCTGGTCTTCTAAACCATCCCCAGCCCCAGCACTCACACCAAGTCCAGGGTTTTCAGAGTCCACACACTTTGGGAAATGTTCTGCATAGCCAGCTGCCTTGCTACCTGGGTTTCTTTAATTGATGCTTTTTTTTCTCTCTCTCGGGTATTAATCATTGTGCTTTTGGAGTTGTACTTAACTTCAATGTTCTAAGGCAAGGAAATAATCACTAATGGGTTTGGGGGGCCATAGTAAGGGGATTTATTAGAGCTTGAAGTAGCAAGTCACAGGTTTTTCTAGATCAGTGCTTCTCAAACTGGAATGCTTATACAGATCTGCTGGGGATTTTGTTAAAATGCAAATTCTGATTCAGAAGTTCTGGGGTAGGATCCAAGGTGCATTTTTAATGAGTTCCCAGAGCATGGAAGACCCAGGTAAGTTTTAGAAGATTTAGATCTCAAGACACTGACCTCTGGTAGGTGAGATCTGCAGTTGATGGTCTTAAAGGAATCTAACAAAGGTGAGGTGCCAGGAACATGAGAACAAGAAGATTTGAGGTCCCACCCTCACCCACTAGCTGCTTGCCTTCTGGGCCATGGTTTCCTATGGTTAAAGTGGGGTAATCGTAGCTCCTTCTCAGGAGTCAGTGAGGACCATTTACATGGAATGACGCAAGCACAGTGTCTGGCACATGCTAGATGTTTGTACAGAGAAATCACTGTTAGTGCATGATAGGAGTTTGGTCCAGATTGAAGAACGATATTAATCATGAACCAGGAGCACTTAAAGAGGTGGAGTTCATTATTGACCAGAATGGATTATGATAGCATTTTCTCTTTAGACAGGCTGTAACCAGATTAGAGGAGTGCTGTAGACATAGTTCTTTCACACAGAGGTTTGGCAGAATCTCACGTTATCTTTGTGGGCACAGTAGAGAATTGCAGATAGTTGAGGTAGATAAATTTTTGCAGGTAGAACAGATGAACCAATACAATAGTGAATGAGGAAATGTGGTTTATTGTGACCACCCATGTTGCTCTTTGACCCTTTCCAATACATTTTTATTAACCTTTGGTTGAAGATACAGTCACTAACGCCTCATATGTTTTGGGCTAGCTATCTCATCTGGAGTGTTTTTCTGAATACTGCTCTATGATGGTGTGCCTTCATTAACCAGTTCTCAGAGGTCTCTACTTTGCTGCCTGAAACTCCCCTTTTCCTAGATTAACAGACTACCCTTTGTCTTGCTCCTCACTAGTGAATTCTCCCTCCAAATTCTGCCTTAGCTAAAGGCTTTTCCTTCAGAATTCTGCTTGGTCAAATGGAGGTTCCTCATTATCCAAAGCCTCATTTGCCTTCAGGGTCATTCTTTTTATTCTTCATGTTTGTATATTATGACTCTTGTACTCTTGAGTGATAAACCTGTGAAAAATTTTTGAACAAACCATCTTCTTACCTCTCTTCATCATCGCCAGTTAGCGATGTCCTTCTGTGATTGAAAATCTCAGCACCTCTTCTTTTTTTTAACCCCAGGTCCAGTTATCACCATAGGTCTCTTTATTGTCCCTATGATTGATCCGTCCAATATTTTAGACTCTACACGTTCTCCTCAGCCACATGTAAACTCATGCCCTGGACCTGGTTGCTCTCAGAATTCTTAAAACTTCACTGTCCTATCTCCTTTAGTGTATGCTAGAATGTGCATAAGGAAACTTCTCAGGTAGGAGGCATGCTCATGTTATTCCAGACTTGTGTCATGGGGCATGAAATGATCTATCATAGCTATGTAGCACTGGAAATGTTAGAATTCTTCTAATAATCTGGTTAGTAGGCGATAATAAGAAAGGAGTGTGGTTTGGGTTCCCTAGTAGTGTTGAAGGTATCTTCTGTAGCAACATGGGCAGGTTTATGCAGAAATTAATATCAGCTGTGACTGGGGTCCCAGGTAACACAGAGTTTCCCAAAAGCTGGTACTGTCCTTTAAGCCTGGATGACAGAGAGCAGGAGTTTGGTCTTCAGACAGTTACTCTGTGGCTGCCTCTGATGGGCCCCGGGTAGCCAGTTCCCAGTAGCGGATGCATGCCTGTTCATTGTACTCTAAATGTGGTTGTGGCATACCAGTGATCCTTATTCAGTGATCTACCATCTGCCTTGGTGGATGATTGTGGAAGAGAAGGGAAGGCACATTGGTGAGAAGAAAACTACAAATTCACGAGGGATCCTTTTTTTTTTTTCTTCCTAGTACTAAGCATGCTCCATAATCCGCTGGGAAATGTCTTGGGAAAACCACCCTTGAGCTTCCTGCCTCTGGACCCCCTTGGGTCTGACTTGGTGGACAAGTTTCCGGCACCCTCAGTTAGAGGATCCCGCCTGGATACCCGGCCCATCCTGGACTCCCGTTCTAGCAGCCCCTCTGACTCTGACACAAGTGGCTTCAGCTCTGGATCGGATCATCTCTCAGATTTGATTGTATGTAATTTATTCATGGGAGGCTTACCTGTGTGTGTCCTAAGGGGAAGGGTAGGGTACAGTGTCTGTTTTGGAGTTTGAGGTGGGAATGCATGTCCTCTGGCATGAAGACTGGGAGTGGGGTGACGGTAGCAGTTCAGTGTCTGCAGACCATCAGGGGCATCTGTAGAGCTTTTCATCCTCAGCACAATTGAGGGTTCTTTTATGCCCACTGAGCAATAAACCTCAGGACCTGCACCAGGAACTGTTTTTGAATAATTACTCTAAGAGCTGTTGGAAAACAGCCTTGAAAGAAAATATGGGGATCGTAGCAACGTTCTCCGTATCTTGACCTTCATGGGTGTTTCTTTTAACCTTTAAATAATACCATTTTACGTAACCTAATGTATAATATCTCAAAAATTTTAAGAGAAACGTAAAAAAAAAAATCACACGGTTAGTAAGTTTCAGGGCTAGGGTTTTAATCCAGATCTGACTCTAGCTCCTGTATTCTTTCCACGGGCCCACATTGGCTCTCAATCTGAGGCCATGATGAATCTATGAAATACAGCCTCGGTTAATTGATGCATCTCATGTTCTTTATCTTCATCCGTCTATGATGTGTGCAGTATCTATGCCACGTGGAGATGTTAGCAAATAGATTAGAACAGGTGGGAATATAGGTAGTAGAAGTGATATCTAGGTCCCTTCTGAACTTGATTTCTCTACCAAGTCCCCCAAGCTGAATGGTGATGAATAGAAAGACTTGTTTTCCCGCAGTCTTCTGTTCTTATCTAGGATCAGAAATAGTGGTTGTGGTTATAGTTTCCCATTCATAGAATGACCTTTCAGGGCCCACCCTGTTGCCTCCTGCCGGCACATCATAGAGCATGAAAGCTGGTGTTGGTGTTCCCACTGCCCATTTGATTTTGTCTGTAACCGCAGGTAGGTCCCTATTCTTTTCTGGGCTGCAATTTACACTCTCCAGCTTAAATTGGAGTCAAATAAGGTGCTTTTAATTCTGTTTGGTACATTAGGGGTGATGTCTTGGAAATTTGCCTCAGAACTAACTTTAATGTTTTGGGATTTTGTTTAAAAAACTTTCTCAGACACTCCTTCCACCCAAAAGGATACACTGGGGAAGGGATAAGGACAGACAATTCACAGAAAAGGAAATAGAGCCAGTGTATGAACTTACAGGAAATACTCTATTGACTAATATTTTAGATTTTTTTAAATAATGGGATAATCAGTTTTTCCCACTTAAATTACTGGAATTTGAAGACTTGAATACAAGCTTGTAGTGAAATTTGTGTTCCCATACATTTCTGGTGGAACACAGAGCCCTCCTTAGAAAGCGTTTTCACATTCTTCTTCTAGGACTCTGATCAAGGAAGACACAAAATATGAAGAAACTATGCCTTTAAATTTTCTAATCCCAAAAACTTAGAAAGTATCTAAAGTACTTTCCAACAGTAGGGGGTATGGGTCAGTGAAATGTAGCTTGTTCCCTAAATAGAATATCATAAATTTATGTAAAATGGTTATGAAGACTGCCTGGCAATATGAAAAAAATTGTTGAATTGAGAAGAGAAGGAGAATTTGTTTAAACTATACTGTAAGTACAACTAATCTTTGAAATATATAGGGAGTCATTTATATGAAATAGGTAACATAGGTGCATTCACAGAGACAGATCAGAGGTTACCAGGGGCCGGGGCGAGGGAGGAGTGGAGAGGTGATGCTTAATGGGTACAGAGCTTCTGTCAGGGACGACAGAAAGTTTTGAATTAAATAGTGATGATGGCTGTACAACATTGTGAATGTTAATAATGCCCCTGAATTATACACTTAAAGATTATTATTAAAATGACAAATTTTGTTATATAAAACAATTATAATCTTTTAAATGCATAGGAGGAAATTCTAAAAGGAAATACGTCAATATTAAACTTAAAATTTTTCATATTTTCTGTAGTATGATTATTACTTTTATAACAAAACTGTCCTTTAAAAATCTGTATCTTCCTTTTTTCTCCCCTAGTCAAGCCTTCGCATTTCCCCTCCTCTGCCCTTCCTGTCTCTGACAGGGGGTGGTCCCAGAGACCCTTTAAAGATGGGGGTTGGGTCCCGAATGGACCAAGAGCAGGCTGCTCTTGCTGCAGTCACTCCTTCCCCAACCAGTGCATCAAAGAGATGGCCAGGAGCTTCTGTGTGGCCATCTTGGGACCTTCTTGAAGCTCCCAAAGATCCCTTCAGCATAGAGAGAGAGGCCAGGCTGCACCGGCAAGCTGCAGGTGAGTGTGGCCGTGATGGACCTGAGGCCTCGTTCTGGGAGCAGAGAGTAAGTGGCCTTAGTTCACACACTGCTGAACCGTGCGGAGGAGCAGTTGGCAATATGGTGAGATCTCCAGGTCTCTTCTGTGGGAAAGTGCTAATGGGGTCAAACTCAGGAACTGCTTTGAGAGGAGAGGCAGGTAAATTGGCAAACAGGGATGTGCCCGCGAGCGGTTGAATCTACCCCTCATTTGTGCTTTTCCATGGAGATTGGCTGTATGCTGCCCTTCCTGTAGCCTTTGATTCTTTCATGGGTAAGTGTCCTCAAAGAGAAATTGGGGATGATACCCAGAATTCTGTGTCTCTCCCCACTTTCTACTTCAGAGACCTGTCAGACACAGCCCATTCAGGAATGTTTTCCCCAAGACTGTCTGGTTGGTATGCTCAGGGATGCACTGGGGGATGTGTGGTTCATTTGTCAGCCTCTCAGGTAGAGAACATTCCCAAGTGTCCTGGTGTCTTAGGATTCAGTCACTGAATCTGTTTTTTTTCATTTTGAACCAGTTCTTGGAAGTAAATAAGTCAGTATCTTCTAGGGCATCACAGAGGCTGTCACCCCTATTCTGAGATTCTCGAGCTGATGACTAAGGGAATGTTCAGTTTCTGCGTTCCGTTTCTTTCCATAGGTTTTTGTATGTCTGTCTTTCTCCTGACCGAGCTCCACCTGATCACTGTCTCCCTTCATCGTGCTGCTGCCTTGTTCACCTAATGGCTTTGGCAGCCCATCTTTCTACTTGCTGTAGAGTCATTGTTTTCCTAAGAAATGACACTTCCGTGCTCTTGGATGAGGCCATTATACCCACTTCTATTTTTGTTTGCAAAATACTGTTTATAGTGCCCAGTTTCTTGCTGTAGCAACACAATGGGCCTATAATTTTTAGGGAATGGCCTTCCACTCATCTTGAATGAAAATGATGGCTCATTTCACTGGCTGTCTGCCTAGTTGCTGAAGGAGGACAGTAAAAGAGCAGGAACCAGCCAGCTGGTCCCACTAAGGTCATTTCTGAAGGAGGCACAAACTGAGGGAGGACAGGATTAGAGACTGATAGAAAACTGAGTTACTCACCAAGGACAGAGAGGCCCTAGGAATTGTCAGGGGCAGGCAATAGAAGGTGGTTCTTACTCTGTACAGGAAGAAAGCATTTAGAACTTGTTTTTTAATAAAGTATTGCCTGAGTCAGAGAAATGTCACAGTGAGTTCAGACAAACTTGTGTTTGTCATTAGATAGGAGGCTGGAGCACCCACTGACTGACTGCTCAGGTGCTGTGACGGCCATGCCTCTGACCTGGGGAGCTGTCGTGACATTCTTGTATTATTGGATTGCTAGTGGTGGTTTTTATTGTCAGTGTCGTCACTTCAGAGATTGAGTTCAGAGCCAGAAAGAGACAGAGTAGAATGTTCTTCAAACTGTCAGAGAGAGAAGACCCATTTAGACAGTGAAGCCTTGTAGGATGTTATACATAAAATTGCTTTGGTTACTTTCAAGTAATTATAAATTTACATTAATTAGTGTTTTAAGCTATAGGAGATAAAATTGCTTTGTGGTTAGCATGTTGTTTATATGATAGTGTTTGAAAATAGCGTGTGGTGTGATTTTTTTTTCCCCTGAACATCTGGTTTGGTATTCCTCTCAGTTTTAGTGGGGATAGAATTAGTGAAGTAGGATTATTGTATTTGGCTGATGAGATTGATGAGAACGTAAGGTTTCTTGCCTTTCGGAATAGAATAGTGGGCATTCTCCTAGGCAGCTGGGTTAGGACTGTGGCCAGTCTAGTTCTTCTAGTAGGCTCACCTTAGAGAATAGTTCTTTGTTGATTCTGACTCCTCCTTCTCTCTTTTTCTGCCAAAGCTGTGAATGAAGCCACATGTACCTGGAGTGGCCAGCTTCCTCCCCGCAACTACAAGAATCCCATCTACTCTTGCAAGGTGTTCCTAGGAGGTGTTCCCTGGGATATTACGGAAGGTGAGCTGCCTCTGAGACTCCCTGCTTCCAAGATTGAAGCTGGAGCATGTCTTTCGGGAATGTGGACCTTGAACCCTAGGCCAGGAGCTGAACTGCCTGATCACAGGGTGTTATAGGAAAGCTCAGGAGCGAGGAGCATTGCACAGACTCCATAGTGATTCTGTGCCTGAACTCGTCTCCTGAGACCAAGGGCCAGTTGTGCGTTGTTTGTCAAGGAAGATGAACCTGGAGGCACAGACACTGGTGATCCTGTGCCTTGTGCCTTTCCTGAGGAGGCTGTGCCTCAGCCTCTGCCGTTCTTTTCTATTTCTTTTAGCTGGATTGGTTAACACCTTCCGTGTCTTTGGCTCTTTGAGTGTGGAGTGGCCTGGTAAGGATGGCAAGCACCCCCGGTGTCCTCCCAAAGGTAATATGCCTAAAGGTAATAAAGACATGGTAGGAGCTTTTTTTTCCCTCCATTGTATATAATCGCACTGAGGGATGCTGGGACGTCACAGCTGCATGCTGGTAGCATGGTTCGGGCACTCCAGAGCACAGATCTTTTAACTGTCAGCACTTCTCTTCAACCCAGCACACACCCCTCTGTTTCTTCTGGGCTAATTTTCCATCTGTTCAAACTTACACTGCAGTGGGAACTACCTCTGAAACCCCTTCCTTGTGTGCTTCCCTCCTAACCTAAACCCTGGCAGCTCCTTTGCTCCCAAAGTGAGGTGCTTGGAAAGCTTTTTCTTATCTGCCTTTCCTGCCTAGTTAAATTGTTGCCGACCTGATTCTGAGATCCCTTTGGAGTTGGCAGGAATGAGAACCAAGCACCTGATTCCTCACTGGTCTGAAATGAGATCCCTTCCCTGTAGGAAGGAGCAGGTGCTATTTTCACTCTGCCCCATCTTCATTGTAAGTGTTCCCATGAACTAAACCAGTGGTGTAACTGGACTTTTAAAGGAGTATCCTGGCAAACTGGCCATAGACCTCTATCCCTTCTGCCCCTAGGAAAGCCTGGCTTTGCTGACCTGAACGTGCTCTGTGTTCTGGGATAGAGAGCTGTGTGTCATAGTGGACCTCTGTCCCAGCTTGCCAGTTCCTCCCTTTGTCGGGGTTGGGAATAGTGTGCCTCTTCCTCCCTTGGTCTGAACCTGTGGCTTCCTTTCGATGAAACCTTTCATGATTAGGACAGAGCATACCCTGTCTTCACACACAAGGTCTTCTTTCTTGGAGGAAGCTCTCTGCTGCAAAGCCAAGGCTGAGAAGTAGTGACAGGAGGGACTGTTAATGCAATTTTTCTCTTTCGTTGGGACTAGGGTATGTGTATCTGGTCTTTGAACTAGAGAAGTCTGTCCGGGCCTTGCTTCAGGCTTGCTCTCATGATCCGCTGAGCCCGGATGGCCTGAGCGAGTATTATTTCAAGATGTCCAGCCGAAGGATGCGCTGCAAGGAGGTGAGTTTGCATTGTGTCCTTTCTGCATCAGGGTAACTGGCATATGAGGCACTGGATTTCCTTGGGGTGGGTGGAAGGATATGCAGGCTTCAGATGAGGAGTATTCCTGCTAAGGTAAGAAGATTGTTCTTCTTGCCCCACAGTATATACAGACAAAATCCTCTCAGTTGCATCAAAAAACAAACCAGCCTTTGGGCCCCAAAGGTGTGTGTTTGTGTGCTTGTTCCTTCCTTCATCTGGAGATCAAACTGTGTCCCAGCCTTTATTCTGCTCTTCTTTTTCTAGCCAATGCTTCTGCCCAAACCTCTTGTCTTAGAGGTAAAATTGAAAGCTGCAACTATTTCTACTTGGCCTTAACTGATAATTAATACAGTTGTTTCTGCCTACCCTTGCCCTCTGCCCATGCTTTCTGACCTTCCAGTTTGTGGTGGGTAAATTCCCCTGTAGCCCATGCCCACCCATGGATCATTTCTTCATTCATTCAGGGCTTTACTGTGTCGTTTTCTCCATCTACCTGTTCTGGTGTCAGCCTGGTGTGCCAGTGGCATTTTGGGTTTCTAGCATGGAGTTCTCTCACCTAGGGGCCTCCATGTAGACTCCTGAGCTCTGTCCCAGACTTACCGAATCAGTCTGCTGGATCTCAGATATCTCCACTTTTACTGAACTTCCTAATGTTCTAGAGGATAGTGTTTGAAAACTATTTATCAAAGGAAGTTTTGAGCTCAGGAATCAGTCTTGTATTTTCAAAAATCTGATTCCAAAGGACATCATTTTTATGATGTTGGGCCAGATATTTAACATCTCTGCAACGTTCTTTTCTCATCTGTAAAATGTGGAATTAAAATCCCTGTTTATATTAGGATAGTCACAATGAGTTTAATATAACCCATGTAACAAAGCCGGCTCTTTGTTTTATAGATGTTTCCTCGTGTTAGTTCACATTCTGTCTTAATGAAGGGTGAGTTAATCTTCTGGCTGTCCACGGTGACCCACAGCTTCCTGCCTTCTCTCCTCTGTCACTGTGTGGAACGCATGGTTATGTCCCGCCTTATGTTCTAGGACTTATTTATCATGCTCCTTCTCCCCTGTCTACAGCTTTCACAGTGAGAGACTGCCACAACCTAGGCCCCTCACCTTCCTCAGGTCTCTGCTGTCTCCCAATCTGTCCTCATCCCTTGCAGCAATTTTCACCCCTCTCTCTGATTCGTTGACTTTAGGTTGTCCTGGTTCTTCAACTTCTCTGTTTCCTTTGTCTCCCCACCACCACCACCACCCCTAATATAGCCAGTACTTGACTCCCTTCTCTCTTCTTTCCCATCTCAGATAAATTATTTGCTTTTGTGGTTCTGATCTTGCCTCCAGACCCAGCCAGACTCAGCTTTCTAGCCTCATATCCTTCCTGAGCCCCACCTACCT
>PVIY010016995.1:29878-50503 GCA_004026745.1 Myrmecophaga tridactyla
TTCTCCTGAAGAATCTCCTTGGTCTCACCCTGTTCTGTGCCCAGTGTCACCAGCTTTATCCATGCCTTAATGACCTGTCCTCCAAACTACAGCTTTGCCTCAGATGTCTTCCTGCTTCTGGCTTTTTTTTTTCCGATAACGTCACAGATTACTATTCCAAAAACACCTCTGGTCATCTGTCAGCTCAGTTCATTGTGGATTTCCATCTTGCTGTGCCCTATTTTGCTCTAGGCTCAGGGGGTTCAGAGGCAAAGGACATGGTCAACACTTGCCCTGATATTACTCTGAAAGATCTCAAGGATTACCTTTCTACTACTTTCCACCCTGCATCATTTCATTTATTTCCCACTGCTCCTGGCACAAGTTCTCTAATGCCTTGATTCGGCCAGTAATCATCTCATACAAGTATCATAAGCATCTCCACCCCTGTGCCTTGCAGATGCTTATCCTTTAATTCCTCGGTGAATCCTTCCTTTCCTGAACACTCCAGACCATGCTCTCTCCTCACCAGTTGGAGGTTGTGGTAGAGTGCTAGGCTCCAGTTTGGTACGTCTTTGCTTGCTGAACAGGATGAGTGAGTGTTCTTCTACCTCTTCCTTCCACCATCCTGGACACACAGACTCTCAGTCAAATTCAGCTCTCACTGGGGTGGGGTGAGTGAACTTATCGAGTGCTATGTACCTGAGACTAGGTGGTACCTTCTTTTATCTACCTTGTGAACCTTTAGTTTCTCCAGAGCATGTGCGTTGCCTTCCAGGAGCCTCTCTCACAGTGGCTTCCTGCTAGGGTTGATGGACTTTTGGGTGGTTTTTCAGGTTCAGGTGATTCCCTGGGTATTGGCTGACAGCAACTTTGTTCGGAGCCCGTCTCAGAGGCTCGACCCCAGCAGAACCGTGTTTGTTGGTGCTCTGCACGGCATGCTCAATGCGGAGGCCCTGGCTGCCATCTTGAACGACCTATTTGGTGGAGTGGTGTATGCTGGGATTGACACAGATAAGCACAAGTATCCCATTGGTGAGTGTCCCACTTCTGTGTGAGGAAGCTTGGTGGCCCCTGGGGTGTAGACCGGATTGCGATACTTCCCCATGGGAGTGGAGAGAGAGGCCTGACCCAGGTCTGCAGATGAACATATGCCAGCAGCCTCGCATCTTACCCTAATCAAATCGCCAGCAGTGGCTCTCCCTCCCTCCCGTGCAAAAAAAAAAAAAAAAAAAAAAAAAAAAAACATGAAAAAAGAAAGTTAAAATAAAAAGTGATAACAGGAGATTATAGGAAGCAATAGGTAAGAATAAGGCAGGAACTTTGGTTGCAAACTAGTTCATGTACAAACAAATCCATTTGGGACAGATACCAAGTAGTTAATTCATTAAAAGGCCAGGACTTTTGAATGTACTTGGTTTCCTTTTATTTAAAAAGTTCTTGAAAAGCTCTGGTCTGATCTTGTCTGGCTTCAGAGACCAGGTCAGTCCAGAGGAGGACTCTGGGTAGTCAAGCCACAGTATAGTCAAGGCCTCAGCTTTTCCAGCTTTGAAGAGTCTGTGAGCCTAACCACAGGGTTTTGATCAGTCCTTCAAAATGCTGACTTGGACCTCTGTACAGACTCAGAGAAAGGCAAGCAGTTCCCTAGTTGTGGGGATTGTATTTATCATCCCAGTGGTGGAGTTCAGAGGTGGGGCAGAACCTGAGTTTTCTGATCAAGATGCTGTTAGGCCATCTCCCCAGATGCTTCCCCTCCCCACCCACCCTGAGCTGCACCGCAGACTGAGAACAGGGGCTACGGGGGTGGAAGGGGTGGAGGGGTCCTTGGCAGGATGGGATTTTCCCTGCTCCCAGTGGGTCTCCAGAGCACTCCAGGCAGGGAGGAGTGTTGAGGTGTTCTGTGTTTCTACTCTGAACCGTTTTAACTTTGCCTATGTGTCTGCCCGCACTAGGCAAGTCCCTCCCGCCCCATTTCAGTCAGCAGATCCTACCCTTGTTTTTGAATGATTAATGCCAAGGTGGTCTATGACTGTCTAGTCTGATTTGATGGCCACCAGCTCAGTGTGGCCATTGAGCACTTGAAGGTGACTAGAGCTACATGGTGAAATGAAAATTTGGGTATATTAGGTTAAATAAAATATGTTATTAAAATTAACTTCACCTCTTTCTTTCTACTTTAATGTGACTACTAGAAAATTTTAAATTACACGATAATGTGACTACTAGACAATTTAAATATGAAAGTAGCTTATATTGTATTTCTGTTGGACTGCATGGGTCTAGAAACTGGGTTTCCTGAGTGTTGCCAGTGTCATTTGGGTGAATTTGGCTAGCAGGTGAGCTTGTGCCTGTCGTTACCAGGGTCTGGTCGCGTGACTTTCAATAACCAACGTAGTTACCTGAAAGCAGTCAGTGCCGCTTTCGTGGAGATCAAAACTACCAAGTTCACCAAGAAGGTGAGTGGGCTCATCTATGGGCTTGTTCTGGGAGCATGTAAAAGGGTCCTGAGCCAGTTACTACATGGGACCGGCCTGAGACTGAAGTGGTGCTTGGCCTCGGTATGCTTAGAAAGTTGAGCCAAAATGCTGGGAATTCACATGAGGTCAGGATGTGGAAATGGCCTTTTCTTGTTCTACTCAAGAAGAAGGGAAGTAGCATTGTTATACCTTCTCAGTGTATGTGGTGCCTTCCATTACTGCAGGTAATACTTGTTTGGTAATGCTAGGTAGCCTGGCTTCCAGTTCTCTCTTACCTATGTACGCCCCTTGAGGACTTACCTATAGCTAATGGATAGAGAGCGGGGGTACAAATTGCTGAGACGACCAGACAGTGATTGGTTGTGCCCACATCCCAGAGGTTGCCAGCTTGGCTCTGCATGGTGTGTATGTTTGTCCTCTAGGATCCCTGTCTGTGCAGGGATTCCTTCAAAACAGGGGCCCCAATAATATGCACCACCCCCTTCTAGTCCACTGGCCTCCTGGTGAGGCCGTCTACCTTCTTATTCTCCTGTTTTGCTTTTGTTAGGTTCAGATTGACCCCTACCTGGAAGATTCTCTGTGTCATATCTGTAGTTCTCAGCCTGGTCCTTTCTTCTGTCGCGATCAGGTGAGTACTCCTAAGCACTTGAGATACCTGTGAAGTCCTTACCCTCATTTAAAAATTGTCATGCCAAGTTAATCACATTGATCGCTAGAGTTCTGAAGTACCTCTTGGCTATCCGAGATTATAGAGGGGGTAGTAGTGATGTTTGCTGATGGTCAGACTAGGGACACACTGTTGATAGCCTTTACCCAAAGGTAACGTGTGTTGAGTTTTGACACTTTGGCCTTCCTCTTGCCTGGGATGCTGCTGTGCGGTATGGCACTGTGCTGGATAGGTGCTTTCTGTAATGGACAGAGAGCTGGGTGCTGTGCTCCACAGTGCTTGTGAGCCAGGCACTGTTGCTCTGATCCTGAAGCCTGTTAGGTGTATTTTTCCTTACCCGAGGAATGCCCTTCTTTACTTCTGAACTGGATTGTTTTGTTTTGATATTTATGCTGGGCTAGACCCACAGTTGTCAGAAACAGGCCAAAAGCAGTGGGGGCAGCTTTCTGTTGAATGGTTCTGGGTGGTAAAGCATGGATCTAGGTGTTTGGGTAGTGCGTCTCAAAATTTACTGTTACACAGATCACCTGAGGATCTTCTTAAATGTAGATTTTTATTCCCTGTGTCTAGGGTAGGGCCTGAGGTCTGTGTTTCTGATAAGTTCTCAAATTATGCTACTGTTGCATCACATCTGACAGTGAAGCCTTAGGGGAAGTTAGGACACTAGTAGTCATCATCCATGCTTAGTTTTGTTTGTTTTTGCAGTAGCATTAGCACTCAAGTTTGGAGTTTCTGGGCAGATAGTTAAACTGAGGCTCCAAAGTTGAGTGGAGAATGACCTCAACCCTATTTGAAATCTCTCAGCCACTGACATTTTGTTTCATTCCTCTTCCTCCTTTTGGTCAAGAAGGCGTTCTTACTCCCATATTTCCAGAGCCAGGTTCATTCATCCCTGAGAGTCAAGTCCCATGTTGCCAGGGAGATTTAACACCCCTGGGAGTCATATCCCACATAGAGGGGAGGGCAGCGGGTTTACTTGCAGTTTTGGCTTAGAGAGAGGCCACATCTGAGCAACAAAAGAGGTTCTCTGGAGGTGACTCATAGGTATAATCGTAAGTAGGCTTAGCTTTTCCTCTGTAGGAACAAGTTTCATAAAGGCAAGCCCCAAGATTGAGGGCTTGTCCCATCAACTTGGCAGTACCCAATGCTTGCGAGACTATCAGGTCTGCTCCAGGTGGGTAAGTTTAATGTTTCCACATTTCTCCCCAATCCCTCAAGGGGGCTTTGCAAATACTTTTTTATTCTCTGCCCAGTTTACTCTGGGATATATCCCAATCAGGGTATCAACCAACCTATACAAACCAACAAGATCATACTCTGTTCAAGGTTCCATGTAAGTATGGTGTTCAAATAAACTGACAATACAAGTTAAATTAGTGTGCTACTAAAAATATAAATTTTGCACCAAATAAGCATCTCTTCCTTTGGTCTCTCACAGAAGTTGACGTTTTAATATACACAGACATTCTTTTATGTGTTAGTATCTTTCACAGATGATCCCCATTTTCAGATAATTGCTGATGTTAGCAGCTTGCCTGGGGTTAGTTACACAGCTAGCAAAAGGTAGGACTGAGATTGAGTCACTTCTTATTTAGTCTGGAAAAAAATACATATAGGTTGCTCAGCATCAGAATCTGTAGTCAGATTCTTTAAAAGCATCTTTAAAAGTTCTTCCATGTTAGCTGCTATTCTGTAGGAGGTGAGAAGGGTGGCTAGGGGAGGGGAATAGAAAACAGGTATAGCAGTAATAGGGGTTGATGGAAGCTGGCACAGTCTGTATACAGTAGCAGCCCAGATTAAGTAGAGGGGCAGCCATAGAAACAGCTGGTAAACTTGGCATGGCTGGTCTGTCCTCTGTGTTGGAAGCAAGAGGGCTCCCAGAGATCATCCGTTTTAACCCTCCAGAGGCCCTCTCCAAGCAGACAGAGCAGCTTGTGTGGTAGCCTCTCTGGCTGGTGCTGGTATAGCATGCATGGCACCTTCCCCCTTTTCCCCACTGCGCAGGTCTGCTTCAAGTACTTCTGCCGGAGCTGCTGGCACTGGCGGCACAGCATGGAGGGCCTCCGCCACCACAGCCCACTGATGCGGAACCAGAAGAATCGGGACTCCAGCTAGAGGAGCTGGCCCTGCCCAGTGGCCTGGGATGCCCAAGGCTGGCAGATCAGGTGGCAGCCTGCACTATGCTGCCCCTGGCGGCCAGGAAGCTGGCTTCCTGAGGACAAGGGAGAATCGTAGTCACCTTTGCACTTGCTGAATCTGTCTTTGTTTCTGCACTAATTAATGCACAATGAGTTTTGTCGGGTTTTGTTTTCAGGGGGTGAGCCAGAGCCAGGACCCTCTGGCTCACCCTTCAAGCGACTCTGCAGTTTTCCCAGATTTTAGTTCCTCATTTTGCCAATGAAAAGCAAAAAAAGAACTACATGTCCAGAAGGTGTTGACACGGATGCCTAAATCTAGGTTTATTTATTAAAAGCGCTTTTTTACATTCCTTGCAATACTGATGGTGGTGATGCGCAGGTCTCATTCTCATTCTTGCAGTTGCCATACAGTGCCTTTCCATTTGTTTAACCCCCACCTGAACGGCATAAACTGAGTGTTCAGCTGGTGTTTTTTACTGTAAACAACAAGGAGACTTTGCTCTTCAGTTAAACCAAAATCATATTTCATATTTTACGCTCGAGGGTTTTTACCGGTTCCTTTTTACACTCCTTAAAACAGTTTTTAAGTCGTTTGGAACAAGAGAATTTTTTCTTTCCTGGCAGCTTTTAACATAGCAAATTTGTGTCTGGGGGACTGCTGGTCACTGTTTCTCGCAGTTGCAAATCAAGGCATTTGCAACCAAGGAAAAAAAAAGATTTTCTTTTGGATTAGAAACTGGACCGGATAAACGGTGTTTGAGCGGCTGCTGTATATAGTTTTAAATGGTTTATTGCACCTTCTTAAGTTGCACTTATGTGGGGGGGGGAGGGTTGATAGAAGTTTTTAATCACAAAGTCACAGGACTTTTTTCTTTTTTGTAACTGAGCTAAAAGGGCTGCTTTTTGGTGGGGACAGATGAAGGCTCACAGGAGCCCTTTTTCTTAGAGGGGGCAAGTACCCTTCCCTTACTTCTTTCATTTGAGAAATGTATGAAACAACAGTTGCAGTCGACTGAAAATGTTACTGGAATTTGAAAACTTGACTTTTTCTTCCTTCCTTTTTTTTTAATTAAAAAAAAACAAAAAACAAAAAACCTACTTGCCCCTCTTGGGAAGCTGTGTGCCAAAGAACCAGTGTCATAAACCCCCTCCCCCCCTCCTGCTGAGCTGACGTTGCATTGTTGCATATCCCAGCTACTCTGTGGGTTTTGTGAAGCTGTGTGTGAAGTCTCTACCTCATTGTAGTATATGCAGGCAAGACTGCACTCTCCTACAGATGTGTGGAGTAAGCTGTGGTGTAGTTTTTTTGGCACATAATAAACACGTTGCAGCAGAATTCTGATTTTGTCTGTGTCCAGCGTCGGAGTGGGGTGGGGAAGTGGCAATAAATGGGTTTAATCAGATTCCAAATTAAGTTTGCTTGGAATTTCTGTAGTGAGATTCCAGCCCAATATGAAGGGACCATGTGGAATACATGTCCCTATGAGTACTTCTTGGTCATTTCCATGGTCAGATGCACTTTAAAGATGCATCTACACAGAACAAAACTATGACCGGACAAAGACCATGGATCTTTTGCTTGGTGAGCTCAAATGACCAATTCCTGAGACCCCGGGGTTTCAAAGGAAAATAAAGTTTATTACTAGGCACATAGCAGGAGATCAGATGGCCTATTGGATTGGCCCCAAAATCTGTCTCTCTGAACTGCAGTAATTCTGATTTTATAGCATTAAAGGATGGGCAGGTTTTAGGATGATGAGCACAATGACCCAGATGGTGTGATTAAAGGTGATCTGATTGTTGAGCATGTGCAGATTGCTGACTTGCTAACACACAGAACTGATGTAAGAAAAAGGCGGTCTTAATATGATGGGTGTGATTTTTAGTATTATAATGAGGTCTAGGTGACTTGTAGGCTAAAGTCTAAACTGCACATATCAGATGGGCCCATTCTGGTTAAATCTAGTTTAGGTTATCAAGATAACTTTGGACTTGGGGTGGGCTAGTTCTGGGTTGACCCAGGACCCTGCATTAATAAACATTAGAGACTGCTTTTAGTGATTACAAACTTTAAGGTCGAAAAACTGGTTAAATGGGTACAAGTGAAGGTTAGTCATAAAGCATTTACAATCACAAGGGCACAAGATAAAGGCTGTACAACCATTGTCAGAGATCAAGGCAGCTGGATGACAATTCACAGATTTTAGGTATTCCCCTCTAATATACCAGAAAACAAAAAGGAACATCTATATAATAATTCAATCAAAATCATCCCTTAAATCCTAATTTCTCGGTTATAAAACAGCCTTATTCTATACATTAGCCCTTGTTACTACATAAATTGGTTTCCAGGTTATTGTCTGCGCAGTGAGAAAGAATTCAGAGGCACAGCACAAATAGAGCAAGAGGGTAAGAAGTTTAAGTACACATTGCAGAGAAAATGAGCATACGCAGGCACTCTCGCAAGTAAAGAAAGATGGAGGGCAAGAGAAAATAGGCAGTGTGGGGCTGTTTGCTTTCATAGATCAGCTTTATTATCCTCCTCTCCTCTGTCTGGGTCTCCTTCTACTCTCCCCTCTTCCCAGGGCGGTGCCTGGTAAGTAGATGGTGCATTTGGGTGGGTTGGTTGGCTCGACCCTGCTCCAAGGATGACTCACTCAGGTGGAGGTTGTTTGGCTCCAGATGGGTGGGTTGTTGCCAGGTGTTTTCTGTAGGTGGGCAGCCCCTGGATAGGGTGTCTGTGCTGGCCACGGGCCCTTCTGACCTTAACCAACCATCCTTGTTCAAGGGCTCCTTCACGGTTTTCTTTCTTCGCGTTCCAGCCTGCCTTATCCTTGATACACAAACCGACTTAAAGTGTTTGTCTTCATCTCAGCTGTGCTGTTATTTTCTTCCAGTTAAACTGTGTAGACTGTTCCCTCTGCAGAACTGAAAATCTGTTCAGAGATTCACTCACCTGACCTGCAGAACCTCCCTTTATCTTTGCTCACATATTCTCCCGCTGGGAATGGTACCGGTAGCCCAGTGTAAAAGTTCTCACAAGCTTTTTGAAGCGCTTCTCACAGCCCCCAGACCCAGCCTGAAGGAGGTGGAGTGTAACTGCTGAGGCTTCAGCAGACTGTTTGTCTCATCCACTGTGAATCTTGGGATCGCCTCATGCTGACCCAGTGCCATTCTGAGGGAGCAGTTTATCTTGCTTTTGTTCATCAGAAAGGCCTAGGATGTGAGTCTTTTTTACTGACTCCCAAGGCTTGTGAGAGGGTTTGCTGATGGCTTTTTTCAGGTACAGCAGACCTGATGGACTAACCCACCAACTGATGCTCTGGGAGACCCCAGTGTCGTTGGAGGCGGAGGGAACCCTGCACACTGAGCACCCTTCTCTGCTGTTCTGGGTTCAAGAGCTTACTGTCCTGGGGAAGTTGGGAGGCCCCCTCAGTCGAGAATGAGAGGCCTGATTGTTTACCAGGGGCGTGGCAGCAGCTTAATCTAAAATTTGTGGGTAAAGTAAGCTGCTGCTCTCAGAGGAGAGCCTGCCCTTCACTTTGACGATTTCTATTCTACTCCATAGAAAAAGACACCTCGTCTCCCATCCCTCTATGTCTTGTCCACGTGCTACTTTCAGGGAGAGGACTTCCTACCCTTCAGCTTTCCATCTAGTGTCAGTTGAAAGAGTCTGGCTGGACTGGCCAAGGTGACCAGGCTGATCCTGGGCCCCCTAACTCATCCCGCCTGGTCAGCTCAGCCTTTCCAGTCAGGTGGAACCCTACCACTCCTTCAGGCAGGGGGCCAGAGTTGGAGGAAGTGGGCAGGGCCCTCCCTAGATGGAGCCACCAGGGGCACGTTGCTTTGGGGGGCCTAAGGCAGGAACCCCTCGGAGGCAGCTGGACGTGAGGGATACATCCTCACTTGTTGGACCCTTTCTCTGTTCACTTAAATATTTGGGTGCACGAGGCGTCAGCTAAACAAAAGAGCCCTTAGTCTCGTGGGAGAAGTAAGACGCCACGTGCGGGGTTCTGGGCAACATTAGCGCCATGGCGCTGCGCTATGGAGGGTAGAGGCAGAGGCCCCCTGATTGGGTGGCGTTTGGGCGAAGACCCCTAAGAAACAGATACACCTCTCCCAATCACACCCGTGTCTCCGCCAGCATAGGCAGCAGGGACCTGCCGTCGGGCGGGCGGGCCGCGACAGCGGCGCCCCACTCGGTCCCCGCGCGTGCGGTAGAGATGCCTTCCTCCTGGTCTGGAGCGCGCGACTTCGGCGGGGCGAAGAGACCCGTCCAGGCCCGCCCAGGCGCAGGCGCCGCCTGCGCAGCCGCCCCGCTCCGCCAGGGGCCGCTGTGGGCGCTCTCGCGTGGACTGCGCGCCCGGGCGAGGCGGAAGCGGCTTTCTGGCCTGCGCTTTAAAGGCCTCTATAGTGCTTCCTGTTTCCTCTTTCGCCGGTGACCCGCCAATATGGTAGGTGTATTTGCCCGAAGCAGCCGTCTCTACAATCGTCCTCCATCCCCCTTTTCCGTGGCCCCACGCCTTCACAGGGAGCCCTGGGCCGGTGGGCGCGGGGCCCCGTCTGCCTGCGCCGCCATGACCCGCGCTCCTGACAATGCCTGGCCCTCCGCTCTCCTCCCGCCGGCCCCGGGACCCGGACCCGGACCCGGACCCCGTCCCGCTGGGACGTGACGCTGCGCTCTTTCCAGGAGGGAGCCCGGGCTCGTGAGTGACCCTGTCTTCACCCTCAGGGCCGTGTGCGCACCAAAACCGTGAAAAAGGCAGCGCGGGTCATCATCGAGAAGTACTACACGCGCCTCGGCAACGACTTCCACACGAACAAGCGCGTGTGCGAGGAGATCGCCATCATCCCCAGCAAGAAGCTCCGCAACAAGATCGCAGGGTGAGTGGGTCGGCGTGGGGGCCGGGCACCCTTGGGCAGCTCGCGGCGGAACTCGAGGCTCCGCTGGTTCTCCTTGTCGCTGGAGGTTCCTGCCTGCAGGGTTTCTGCTTGGGGTTCTCCGGGGTCCCCGTGGGTGGTGATATTCGGGCCAAGCCCGACCGCTTTCAGGTGGGCTCTCCTGGTGCTTCCGCCCTGTCGACTGTCCAATACCGGCGAGAGGGCATCGCTCTCGGTCAGCCTTGTCAGAATGGAAGCTTGAGCGCAGCCATACGGAAGGCTGACCGGGTCATGAAAGTTGGGGGGTGGGATTTCATGATCTTTCAGGAGAATTTGGGTACAGGGTGTGAGACAGTGAAAGGAGCAGGCTTATTTCACTCCGGTGAGCCGAGCTAGGATTCGTAAGTACGCTAGGTGCAGAGTTGAGAAGCCCCCAGGACGAGGGGCCCTCTCCCGTCTCACTGGGGCAAAGAGTCGAAGCTGCTGTTGGGACACCCAGGTGGCCCGCAGTCCGGTGGGAGCCGGGCGGCGGTTCTCACTGCGCTGCTTGGGCGTTGTAGCTATGTCACACACCTGATGAAGCGCATCCAGAGAGGCCCTGTGAGAGGCATCTCCATCAAGCTGCAGGAGGAGGAGAGAGAGAGGAGGGACAACTACGTTCCTGAGGTAAGCTTGGGGTCTTTCCCTGGACCTCTGGCCCCTCCTGAAACGCAAAAACAGGAAGTACCTCACCTCCAAAGAAGCCTCAGCTGAGCCTGAGAATAGGGTCCTTTGCGTCCCCCTTGACTAGCTGTGGGTGCTCGTAATCTGCCTCCCTGTATTTTCCCATCTAAGTCTTCTGCCTTGTTGGGACCATAGCAGTCCAGTCCAGTTTTCATTTGAGAGCCCTTAGTGATTGTTAGACAACTACTGTCTCATCTTCTGGTTTATTGTCCTGTAACCTAGTGTTCCTGAGGTCTAGACCCAGTCTCGACGTTTTCTGAGAACTGATTAGGTAATAACGAGGGCATAGAGAAAAAGGTGAAACCAGATACATGGATCCTTGGGGTCTGTATCACAGCGAACTGCTCACATGATGGGGTCCTGTCCTTTTCCCAGTGCCCACTCCCTTTTTTGGCTGCCTGTTAAGGACTGGAGAGGCTAGGGGAGGTGAGAGAGAGAGCTCACTGGTTATGGGCCTTCCTTGTTCCTTCTAGGTTTCAGCCCTGGATCAGGAGATCATTGAAGTAGATCCTGACACTAAGGAAATGCTGAAGCTCTTGGTAAGTGTTCGCTGAAGTCCTAAAGTAGGACTCCCCTGTTCAGGAACCATCAGTGTCTTTCCATCATCTGTGATAACAGCTAGTACTTTCTGAGTCTTTAGTACATGTCAGGCAGTCTTCTGAGCACTCTACGTTTACTTAAACTTCCCTGTACCCCTTCCAGTATTTACATTTTACAGGTGAGAAAACAGTCACTCCAAGGTACCACAGCTTGCAAATGGTAGAATTGGGATGTAGTTTTAATAACTAAACTGTAGATTTCCTCCAAAAATAGGTATAGTTGGTTACTGAAGCAGTGATTGTTTATGATCATAAGTTTTAATTTTCCAAATCCAAGCACAAACTTCTTGTGTGCTTTCCAGGTATTTCCTATACCCTTTTTCACCTGGAAAAGCATGGACCTTCTACGGCTTAACCTTTCTTACTCCTTTTACAAAGTTTGGTGAAAGTAGCATGGGCTTCATAGTCTAGCAGCCTGTTCATTTTTTTCCTTCAATTTTCCTTTTTTATGATTCTTAAAGAAATGCATAAGACATTCAGAAGGTAATATAGCGCAAAATGAACTCCCACATCTCCTGTCATCATCCTCAAAAATATTATCAGTACAGCTATGACCATTTGCTCCTGTGTGCATGTTTTAGTGTAGATTGTGAAGTGGGTTTTAGAGGCTCCAATGGGACATTAAAATGCAGTAAGCCCTGGCCTTTCCCTCCCCTGCTCCCGGGGGTGCCTGGTGGGCGCTGAACCTTTCGCAAACAGATTGGGTTAGTAATGCCTTTTCAACTGAGACTGGGTCCTTGGTATGAGAATGTTTCTCAGATGTCGAGACATTTTTGTTCGTCATAGCTGGCGGTGTGCTACTGGCATCTAGTGGGTGGAAGCCAGGGATGCTGCTAAACATCTTAGAGTGCACAGGGCAGCCGCCCCCCCACAAAGAATTATCCAGCATGTCAGTAACACCACTGAGAAACCATGCTTGAGTGATCTCAAGGAGTTGGGGAAAACAAAAACAGCCTGATTTTGGAGCATCAGAATACCTGAGAGACGGGTAAGGGGCATTCCAGGTAGACTTGCCATGCAAATGAGAAGTGTGTGAATGTGTACTGAGGACATGAAAGGCAGTTCAGGGTCAGTGAAAGTGAGTCATGGTGTAAGCTGGGATACCGTGTTGTCAGGTTTAAGTTGAAGAACACTCTGGAAACTTGGAGGCATTGCTTCCAGTGGCTAATTGTGGGGGTGAGGAGTTCTTCAGACCCCCACTGTCTGGGGAAGGGGAGGATAGCATGTCTTCAGTTTCTGGAGAAGCTTCTCTGTTGGGTTGATGCCAGGGTCCCCCAGCATGGCCCCAGGCTGATAGGTGGAGGCTGGTCCCCCAGCATGGCCCCAGGCTGATAGATGTCAGTTAGGCACTGCTCACACTAAACCCACTTTGTTGTTCCAGGACTTTGGCAGCCTCTCCAACCTGCAGGTCACTCAGCCCACAGTTGGAATGAATTTCAAAACACCACGTGGAGCCGTTTGAGTATTTCTGCTATGCTGTAATATTTTCAATAAACCTGAGGACGTCAACCTCGCCTCTGTCGTCTGTGGCATTGACTGGGTGGAGCAAAGCGCAGATGCCTCTCTTGGGGGCACTGTGTCTTCTGTGTCCTGGCTGTTGCCCGGGATCTGAGGTGCCAACCTGCGTGATCAGTGGAGAGTGGGTTTAGCTGAACGTGGACTCAAAAATGTACACGGAGCAAGGCCCTTTCCAGTTGACTCTTTCCAGGGCTAGTCTGGAAATGTCAGTGGAAGAGGGACAGGGTCTGGAGAACTTCCTGAGTCTTCTGCAGTGAGCCAGCTCTGCCCTGCTGGGATGTCAGGAAGAAGCCAGGAGATGCTTTCCCTTACCTGCCCTGCACACCCTGGGCCTGCTCCTAGCCTCTCTGGGTGGACAGTTTGGGTTCTGAAGTCCACCTACCTTGTGAGAGCAGCCAGTATCAGAGGGCTAGGCTTTCTGTAGGGAGATGGGATGGGCTGTGTCTTCTGTCTGACCAGTGCTGAGCCCAGTGCCTGGAGCAGTGAGACCCAATAAAGGGTTGGTGTGAAGGGTTATGTTTGTGGAAGGCAGGGAAGCACAGTACAGGGATGTTTTAGCCCGTACAGGGTGACAGCTATAATGTGCTGAGTGCTTATTCACGAAATTCACTGTTGGTGCAGCTGACTCAGAGGTCTGGGGTCTGAGCGTTGGGATCTCTGCTGTGTGGGTCCACTTGGGGTGGGGGCAGGGTTGACGCTGGGTGGGGCTGGTGCTGCCTCTGACTTGAGGAAATGTCCGTGTCCAGCGGGAGAAGGAGCTGTTGAGCTGCAGCGAGTTGCATGATCCAGGCTGGGTGCCACGTGCATGATGCTTCTGTGTCCACCAGGACACGTAGCAAGAAAGTGTCAGAGCTGGTGCTTGAACCCGGGTCAGACTCTGCAAAGCTGCTCTCTAATGATGCTCGGACACCTGCTTATATATACAGATGTTTTAAAATGTATTTTGTAACTTTTACGGTGGCAATATAGATAATACAACACAAAACTTCCCACTTAAGCCACTTTGATATATACAATTCAGTGACACTAGTTGCATTCACAGTGTTGTGCCACCGTCACCACCAGCCATTAACAAAACTTTTTCATCACACGAACTCTACCCATTAGGCAGTAACTCCACATTGTCAGCCCCTCCAGCCTCACCGGTAACATACTCTGTGTTGCTTATTTTAGGCATTGGACAGAAGCAGAACTGCAATAGCTGTCTTTCTGTGTCTGTCTTCACTCAACATAATGTCTTCATGGTCCATTCCTGTAGTAACATTTATCAGAACTTCATTTTTTATGGCTGGATAATATCTCATTTACAACCTTTTGTTTATCCAGCTGTGGATGGGCATTTGGATTGCTTCCACCTTTTAGCTGTTTGTGAATAATTTTGCTAAAGATCTGGATGCACAAATATCTGAATTCCTCCTTTCAACTTTTTGGGACATATACCGAGAAGTGGAATTTCTGTATAACTTAATTTTGATACAAATTTAAACTTTAAAAAAAGTTTCAAAAGTAGTACAGGTGAAAAAATTACTAAAAAATTGTAAGGTAACTTCTGCTCTTCATGCAGATTTACCTATTGTCCACATTTTTCCCCAGTTGCTTTATCATCTCACTCTCCCTCCTTCCGTTCCCTTCTCTAAATGCGTACACATCTTTTCTGAACCATTTGAGGTCAAGTTGGAGATGTACCCTTTTATTCCTGGATGTTTCAGTGTCTTTCTCCGAAGAACAGGGACATTACATAGCCACACTGCAGTTTTCAGGATCAGAGATTTAATGTTATCTGTTCCATAATCAAATATTGCCAGTTGTGCCAATATTGTCCTCTTCCCGGTCCAGGACTCCGTTGAGGATCGTTTATTGCAGCTTTCTCATGGTACTTTTTAAGCAGTTCCTCAGGTTTTCATGGCCTGTTTTATTTTCAAAAGTATTGGCCAGTTTGGGTTTGTCTGATGTTTCCTCATGATTAGGTTCACTTTAGCTTTTTTTCTGCAGGAATTCCACAAAAGCAATGCTATATTCTTAGAGCATGGTATCAGGAGGCGCAGAATAGCAGTTTGCTCCATCTTTGGTGCTGTTAACTGGTCCCTTGGATTGAGGTGTCAAGTTTCTCCACAAACTTTTGACTTCAGTGAAATGACTCATGCAGATAGACAAATTTATAATTAATTTGTGAAGAGAGACTTTGAGGCTGAATACCCTGGTCTTCAACTTCTCGCTAGTTTTAGCTTCACTGAGGATTTCCTAATTCCATCCTTAATTTTTTTTATTTTTATTTTTTGGGTATGGGCAGGCACTGGGAATCGAACCCGGTTCTCCAGCATGGCAGGCAAGAACTTTGCCTGCTGAGCCACCATGGCCTGCCCCATCCTTAATTACTTTTATTACTTAGTGTTCTCTGAGGAAAACAAACTTGTTTCTGCTTTTGGGTGTGTGCTCAACATCCTCAGCAGGTCCCTTTGCCTTCTAGAGACAGCCTGGCTAGAGCAGCCTCCGCCCCCACTTAGCACCCGTGGTGGGGGAGGTTGTGCATTCTCTGGGGGACATTTTGAGCTGAATTAAGAAAATTATCAATAAGGTGTGAAAAGCCAGTCTCAGCTGTTTGCTGTGATGCTTGCCACACTCTTCCATTAGGAGGCAGTGCCGGCATTATTTTACGTTTTCCAACTCCTCTACCTCAGATATTTTATACACTTGGTAACATTTGGATGGGCGGGCGAGGTAGAGGGAAAGAAAGAACTGGTGGCTGCATTTTGGCAGCGTGGAGAAGCTGATTTAAGATCCAACGGTGTTGAATTATCTTTTACTTCTTTCACCTGTAAAATGGCTACAAACTAGAATTACCTGTGGGCCTTGTTAAAGGCTGACGCCAGGCCTGTCCTGGGCGTTGTGGTTTGTGGCTCCCGTGCTGGGTGAGGCCCACATGGGTGTTTGCTCAGCCCCCCGGGTTGTTCTAAGGCTCTGCCAGGTTTGGGGCCACCTGCCTGTAGCACTGTCACCCTCTGCTGCTGGGTGTCCGGGCTCTTCGCTTCTTCGCATAAAATAGCGTGGAGGTCGTTCTGCCTTTCCCTGTTGGGGAAACTCTGCTCCTTGAGGATTCCGAAGAGTCCAGAAATTTCAGGAGGTAATCTTGCCGTTTTTTCTTATTTCATCCTTGTTTGTTTGTGTAAAAAAGTCATAAAAAAAGTGAAATGATTTACATGCAGATAGGTGTAAAGTGAACACACTCAGATGTTTTAGGCTTGGTGATGTCACAGTCAGTTCAAGGCAGACATCAAGGAAGCACTAATTGATTTGGAGTCAAGGACTGTTGAGTTGAATTCACAAAGGGACCCAAGCCTGGCTTCCCCCACTGGCTCTCGGGGGGGCGCCCAGGCGGTGCTCCAGACAGGCACAGAGGCCCCAGAATTGTAAATTCATTTGTTCTTTGAATTGCCATAGAAAACTGCTGTTTCATCAAGATTTTCAACTTTATTAGTAGTCATTATACAGTCTTGTCTCACAATTGGGAAACATGCCATATCTGATACTACATCTCAGTTTTTACCGTGTTTTCTTTCTTTTCTAAGTAAGCTTGTCTAATGTTTGACTATTTTGCTGATATTTTCTAAGAACCACCATTGGATTTTTAACTTTCTTTCCTTCTACTTGACTCGCGGTTGCCCTTTTCCCCTGTGAGGATGTGACTGAGGCTCATTCTCTCTTTTACTCCAGCCGCAGCCGCTGGCACTCTGACCTGTTGACACAGCCGGGAGCTCAGAATGGTTTCTATGTTTCTAGATGGTTAAAAAAAATCAAGACGATTGTTTTTTGTGAGACATGTAAATTATATGAAATTCAGATTTCAGTGTCCAGAAATAAAGTTTTATTGGCCACAACCCACTTATCCGTTTACATGTTGTTCACGGTGCTTTCCTGGCGCGCTAGCAGAGGGCAGTGTCGGGACAGCCCGTGGCCCTCTCGTCACCGGCCCTGCCGTTGGTGCTCCAGGAAGCCCAGTGCTGAGTTAGAGCCCAGGAGCACGTCAGGTGCCACGCGTGGTGCCAAGCCGTGGCGTTTCGTTTGTTAAATTGTCAGTGCATGCTTATCATGTCAAAGCAAAAAGGGAAGAAAAACCTGAGCTACAAAGTCGTGCTTTTAAGGTACAGTGGAGTGTGGATTATTCTGTTATTGAATGAGATGGCAAAGCAGCATGTTTATTATGTAACGGCTCAGTAGCTGCGCTTAAAGAATTCAGTCCACGTCCACATTACTAGACTGTGTGTTCTTCATGGCTTTCTGGACTCAGGAAAGCAGCAGTCAGAAAACTCAGAGAACTTAGAACAGCTCCTCATAGTAGAATTTCCTCACAAGACTAAGAAAATGAAAATGAGGCTGCATCCTAAGTAAATTTCCAAGTAGGTGTTTGGTAGCCAAGCAAAGAGGCCTAAGCGAGTCGATTCAGTTGTGGTCACTGTAGCTGCCGAAGAGTGGCCAGGGGAGGCGTCAAAGTAGACTGGCCCCCAGCAAAGACAGCTGCTGCAGAGCTGAGGGCTTGGGAGGGACATCGGCAGTCAACTAAAAAGCAAAGTGACCAATTTTGAGTGGTTCCCCCGTAGCTCTTAATAAGTCAAAAGTTTCATCGTTATCGCTCAGTTTTGTTCAAGGAGTCGGGGCCAATTTGAAGAGTGGGAAGAACTAACTCCTGTGAATAGTCTGTGTAGAACAGCTGTGGGGGAGAGCGCATCAAAGTGTGGCTGCAGCAACGACCCGATTAGCTCACAGCCTGGACTAGCGGTCAGCGAGGCCGTCCTTGTCCCAGAGGCCTGAGCCCTGGAGAAGGCAGCATCCCACGGCCAGCGAGCCCTCCTCCCCGACCTCCTGGTCTCTGCCTTCTGGCTGAGGCCACCTTTCCTCTTACAAGGCTGCTGGTCCTACAGGTTAAGACCTGTCCTGGTTGAGCCCAGCCACACCTTAACTGATAAACACGTGCAGAAGCTCCTGTTTGCAAACGGACTCACCTGTGGAGTAGGACGTGCGCGTGTCTTTTGTGGGGTGCGTGAGTCAGGCCCATTCGGCACCTCCTAGCTGTTAAGGCTCTTTAAGTGACTGTCTTCACCCTAATAAGAGCTACCGCAGAGTATGTTTTAAATTATTTATTTTTAGCAAACGTGGTTGCGTTTTAAAAATCTCTGGTCTTCAAGTCAGAACCGAATTGTACAGTGGCTTGGGCCGTCTTTTCCTTGTGGAAGTAGGATTTCAAATTTTTCTTAAACTTTAAATAACAACAACAAAAATACAACTGATTGTCTTTTTTATGCCCTGGAAAGGTAAATGGTGGCAGAGGTCCTAGCAAAAAGAAGAGGGAAGGTAGAGCCATGCTATAAGAAGACGTCAGCTCAGATGTGCTTGTTTGTGTGTGTCGGGGCTGGTGGGGTGGGGGGGTGGGGGGGGTGTGCTTTGGGGCACAGCTGAGCCTCTGCGTCTCTAACAAGCTCTAGCTGAGGCTGCTGCTGTTCAGAGACTTCCCAGAGGAGCAGGAGATGAAGCCGAAAGGGCGGCTCTGAGGCGTTACCATGGTCCCCCACTTGTGACAAAGCGAATGGACAGAGTACGAGAGACCGAGGGGCTAATGTTACCAGTGTTCGTGTCAGCAGGAATAGATCTTCAGTTTTATAATCAAAACCATAGTGTTTGATGTAGACAACTATGGGAGAGTGAGTTTTCTCCTTCATTCTAGGACCTGAACTTGTTAACCAGCAAAGATGTTGAAGGCCGTTTTCACCTTGTAGTCATTTTCACCGGATACAGTTACTTCTGTTTAAATTCAAACTAGGCAAGATATTTTTAACCACAAGAAATCACTAATTCAGTATAACCTCAAGTGGAATCTGCTGAGGTATGTTACAACAGATGGTGGTAAAAAACATGTAGGAGCAGAAAAGGGCTTATTTGAACAAATTTCAAAGCTTGTAAAAATGCAAAAGTGTTTAAAATCTATGATTATTTGTTGCCAAGAAGTTAAGATTCAAGGGATGATTATGATTACTGAATCATTGTGTGATATTCCTTTTTTACTTACTGGTATATTAGACAGGGAAGTACCTGAAATCTCAGAACTGTAATCCAGCTGCCTTGGTCTCTGATGGTAATTGTATATATAGCCTTTATTTTGTGCCCTTAAGATTATAAAAACGTGTGACTGACCCTCGCTTGAACCCATTTTTTCCAGGTTTTTCAACTTTAGAGTCTTGTGATCACTAAAGAACCCCAAAT
The DNA here is from genome assembly GCA_004026745.1 of Myrmecophaga tridactyla. NCBI lineage: Eukaryota > Metazoa > Chordata > Mammalia > Pilosa > Myrmecophagidae > Myrmecophaga > Myrmecophaga tridactyla. The sequence goes on from PVIY010016995.1 coordinate 49,113, forward strand.
GTTTATTAATGAAGAGCCTTGAGTCAGGCCAGAACTAACCCAGCCCAATTTCAAAGCTGCTTTGATAACCGAAGCTGGATCTAACCGAAGCCACCTGCCTGACATGCGCAGTAGCCTAGGCTTTCACCTCCCAGTCCCCTGGACCCCATTCTGCAGTAGCAGTAGTTTAAGCTTTAACCTAAAAGTCGTCTGTACCTCGTTATAGTATGAACACCACACCGTCTTCATCTGAAGGCTGCCATTCTCCTGCATGCGCTGTGGGACTGAGCGTGTGACGAGTCTGCGCAGCTCGGTAATGACATCACCTGTGCACGCAGCTTGGTAATGATGACATCACCTGTGCACGCAGCTCGGTAATGATGACATCATCTCTGCTCGTTATCCTAGAGCTGCTCGTCCTCGTCTCTAATAAAACCATCAGTTACTGCAGTTCGGGAGATGGGTTTTCAGGCTGAGAGGCCTCTGATCTGCTTCACACCTAGCATAAACTCTCTTTGAAACCGGTGACTCAGAAATTGGTCATTCAAGTATATCAGAGAGAAAGATAATGATTCTCTTCTGATCGGTATCATATTCCTTATATTATTTATCAGCAGGTACTTTGTGGAAAATATCTCAATATTGGTGAATTCTTGTGGATTTAAACATCATCAGTTCCATGAATCTTGGTAAAGCTTTATTAAGATTTTTAAAAATTAATTTTCATTTACCATACTTTATACCCACCAAGTAAAAACGTCCCCTCCTTCCTGTCCCCCTTCTCTCCTTCCCCTGTTCCCTCATAATGTCTAATCTACTTTCTGTCTCTGAATTCGCTATTCTCGATCTCATAAATGACATCATACAATATTTGTCCTTATGTGCCTTGCTTATCTGGCTTAGCATGTTTCCGGGGTTCATCTGTTTTGCAGTATGTCTCAGAACTTCATTCCTTCGTAGGGCCAAATAATATTCCGTTGCATATATGGACCACATTGTGTTTATCATTCGTTCATTGATGGATACTTGGGTTGCTTTCATCTTTTGGCTTTTGTGAATAATGTTGCTATGAACATTGGTGTGCAATTACTTGTGAGACTCTGGCTTCATTTTCTTTGGGTGTATATCTTGGGATGGAATTGCTGGGTCACGTGGTAATCCTCTATTTGACATTTTGAGGAACTGCCGTGCTGTTTCCCGCCATGGCTACACTGTTCATATACCCACCAAGAGTGCAGGAGGCTTCCGATCTCTCCCCATCCTCCAATGCCTGTGTTTATTTTTTTTAATAATAGCTATCCTAGCTATCCTCATGGGCATGAAAGGGCATCTCATTGTGATTTTAATTTACATTTCTCTAATGGCTAATGATGTTGAGCATCTTTTCATGTGCTTATTGGCCATTTGTATAT